>VZSC01011942.1:276627-328615 GCA_013398225.1 Steatornis caripensis
CCCGCCCCCCCCCCCCCTTATTTTCAGCTATATGTCAGTCTGCAGGTAATGGAAGTGTAAATTGCTTTATGTAGACACTATTGATGAGACTCTGTTTGGTGCCAATTCTTGGGTTTTTTCCTTTTAAGAATTCACTGATAACACTGATTGTGTTCAGAAATACCTGCACTCTAGGATTGCCAAAATCTGTCTTTTCTGTGAGCCTTGAATCTCTTCAGGCGTGACAGTATATGGACATGTACATGAAGGTCTTCTGTTCTTGTATTCTCCTGTTGCTTGCATTAGTACCGCTTAAAAGTTGAAAGTTGTGTTCTCAAAGACAGGAGGCGTATTGCAAGGCATATCGTCTCTGTATGTGACATTTACTGTTCTGCCGTATAAAAACTAAGTAGATGCTACAAAGGCTTTTTAATTAAGCTGTGAATTTCTTCGCTGATCGTTATACATGTATTCATTGAACTTCTTCGCCTATTCTACTATCATCACATTAGTACTAATTAACACTAATGCTGCCACAAAATAAAGCCTTTCTATGGTCAGATAGTCAAGCATTCAAAGAGAGGAAAGGTTTGGGAGACTTGGGAATATGTTTGCTCTTTTTTTGTGTGAAGTGCTTTCTTATGCCTATAAACAAGGAAAGAGGCAGCAACATCGTTTAGGCTAAGCTGTACTTTGCTGCACATATTTGTTTCCTGAAAAACCTGCTATGTGTGTTGATACCATAGTATCAGTTCCAGCTTGAAGAAAAAGGTTGGCTAAGACTGTGAGAGAGCTAATAATATCTTCTCACAGGAGAAACATGTTTGAAAATATCAGCCATTCAACCTGACTCATTCTAAAAACCAAAACTCTTGTTGTGTAGCAGTGCTTGTTTTTGTGAGTCTAAGGATAATCTCTTTGAGATTGTTAGCAGTGACCAGTGGGACATCGCTGTCAAAGGGGGAAAACGCAACCCCATCCTTATCACTGGTGCAGGCTTTAAAGTGCCATAAGTGAGCCAGCTGTTGCCCATCACTGTTTTCAGGTCTGTAAATTATGTGTCATTCCCTCCAAGTCTGAACGAGGATATCTACTGAACTAGGTTTAACTTGATGTTATTTTTAGAACAAATTACATTGATTGCATACCATTTCAAAGGCCCCAAGTAATAAAGTATGGAATTAAATGTATCTGTCTGACTAGTTTCATTTCTCTGTGTCGTTTTGTGTCTAAAAACTTAACTATTTGTTTTTTAGGCTCTTCTGGCAAAGATTTCGGTCCTACTTTGGGATTGAAGAAGTCCAGTTCTCTTGAGAGTCTTCAGACTGCTGTGGCTGAAGTTAGGAAGAACGAACTGCCCTTTCACAGACCCAGGCCACATGTGGTCCGTGGTCGGGGGTGTAATGAGAGTTTTCGAGCTGCCATTGACAAGTCTTACGACGGACCTGAAGACGGAGAAGAGGGTAATGGCACTTACTGAGGGAGCCACCTTCAATGAGCACTGCTGAGGGCCAACCCAATAAAGCACTTAACTGATTTAGTCCAATTGAAGTTGATCACATTTTAAAAGCTGCTCATATCTTCCACCGTATAGAGCTGTCTTTGCAGTACCCCATTCAACCTTGACTGGGTTTAGTGTAAAGTCTTTCACTGATCTCCTTTGGGGCACGGCTGGATTGGAGGATTTAGAACTGAATCCGTAACTAATTATATTTTTCAACTTCATGAAGCAGCTACCTTCTTCAGATTACATTAAAAAGTATCTTGCTTGTTTTACAGAGCTGTCTCCAATTCCCCCTTCTTCAACGAGGAAGTTTGTTTCCTGGTATAGACAGGGCAGAGCGTGTTGATAGCGCTCTGCTGCTATTTCTGTCACCATGGGCTTATAGACCCCAGTATGGAAATACGTCCCTTTTAGCATGAAACATAAAACTATGCTTGGGTGGTGAGCCCTGCAAATGGAAACAACACAGCTCTTCCCCAGCTGGACAGAACTGTTTATCTATTTCTTTTTCAGCCATTAAAACAGAAAGACTCCAGGGAGTGAATGAAATTGTTTTGTTACGTAGGTTGGTTATGTCAGTCTCCGGAATCTCTTGTTGAAGTAAGGTCTCAGTGTTTGCATCCCAGCATGTCAGTTTTCTCAAGTTGATGGAGATTAACCAGCTAGATTTCAAATAGAATAGTGTTTTACGATGTCAAGGTTTTTGTATCGGGAATAATAACTAGAAAACAAGTCATTAAAATAACTCCGTATTTCATTTACAATAGAAATCTACTTGAATTCACTAGATCTGTTTAGTCTGCTTTTTAAATTATTCAATTAAATGAGTAAGTGTTGTGAGTCATTTGAGCACTTTGTAGACACTCAGACTGTACTTCATGTGCTTGCATTTTGATGGCCCCTAGCCATCCTCACTGCTGCATTTTCTGTGCAGATGGTTTCTCTGATAAGAGCTCTCACTCTGGTCAAGAAGCTCCGAACATGGAATCTGCTCCTCCAGGGAACCCTGAAATCGAAGATGCAGAGACCAAAGCAAAAAAAGACAAAAAAAACAGAGAGAAAGAGAAGAAAAAGGAAAAGGGCAAATCCAAAATCAAAGAGAAGAAAAGGAAGGAAGAAAATGAAGATCCAGAAAAGAAGAAGAAGAAGGGCTTTGGTGTCATGTTGAGGTACGGCATTTTAAAAAGCAAAATAGCCACCCATTCTCATTACAACGTAGGAAACAACTCATAAAGTAGTGCAAAAATTGTTTCACTTGGACTCAAAATAATGTTTATGTTATTTAAAAAGAAAGCAGTTTATACTTTTACACCAAACTTGTAGCTGAGGCAGAAGACATTTGGCAGACAAAATGTCTTTTTGTGCCTTTGAAATTCATTCCCATATGTCAGAAAAGATTCAAGGTTTTGGGCTAAAAACAAGCGTGTGTCGGTGCGGGAGGCTTTGTGGGGAATATTTCTGAGTAATACATGACCCACTCCTACGCTCAGACCTTCGCCTTCTCTTGCCTTGCTTATCTGCTTCCTTCACGAGCTTTGGGGAAGCAGGATTGCTCCTGTTACTGTAAACAGTTTAGTAACATTTGCAGTTGCTGAAAACCGCTAGCTAAGATAAAATCTTTGCTTCACAGCTTCAGCCGTTGCCTGCAGTGGTCAAAAGCTCACCATCCTCCCTGCCCAGCATGCAAGTGTTTGGATTTCTTCTGTGGCTGTTGGTTCTTATTGCATCTCTGGAATTGTCAGGGATTAGACAAAGTTCTTGAGGCCATTTCCTTGCTATTGCTGGAGCCTTTGGTGCTCTAGGCACTCTGGTTGCTATTGCAGCTGCCTCTGGTACCTGTTTATTGAGGATTAAAATGTTTCCATTTAAGTGGATCTTTGCAATGAGTATAAGGTATGTGAATGAAATTTAATGATCACCTGGAGATTAGACTGTATGACCATGTGGTTACTTGTGGCACTGAGCACATCAGCCTCAGGGAGGCTATCAGTGTTTCTTGGTATACTGTGTTGTGGACGAGCCAGATGCATACAATAGCCACAATCATTGCTTAGGCAAATATGCATTCAACTAGTAATCTGAGAAGTTCAGCTGCAAGATCATTCACTTACAATGGTATTCGTTAGGACAGTGATATATGAATTCGTATCGCAGCTTTCTGTTGATATATCCTCTGGAGTCAAATGGCTTGTGTTACATTGACATGGAAAGTTTTAGCTGACTTTCTTCCACGCGTCATCATTAGGAATCCTCGAAATTGTCCTCTCATCTTTTGAACACTGTAGAGGTATTGTCAAAAATATACAGGGATCATTATGTGTCAAATTTGCATTATTTCAGCAGTTGTTATTGTTTGTACAATGAAGGCGTGTGAGTATACCAGTCTGCATTCAAATGGGGCTCTTCAGGAATGTTGAGGAGGCACATACTCTCACACCTGTGCATTGCACCTGCATTTGTGTTCATTCTGTTTAAAGAGATAGGGCTTAACGTGGAACAGTAGTCAAAACACTGAATAATTGGGAGGGTGACTGCAACAACTTTCTTGTGTATCTTAAGCTTTATGTGTATTTTTATTCTTCTTTTTAACTCTTTGATGTGAATAGGGCTGTTGGAAGAGGAGGGGAGTGACACAGAGGTTTGGCAAAATCATGAGTATTCTGTTTCATGTATCGCTGGCAGATTCAAAGTTTGAAGTGCAAAGTCTTACTTACAGGGATGTGATGCCTGAGCCAGAAAGAACATGAGATGACATCAGAATCCAAAACAAGCAATTGTAGTTGACAAAAAATCTGATAATGGTTAATATGCAAAGCCGGGAACAATAGGTTACCATTCTTAGTGATTCCCTTTCTCAGAATATATTTCACATTTTGATTGTACACGAGCTTTTATACATCTGTTCTTTTCATAGGCTTGCTTTTTGTTTAGATTGATAGTCTTCCCAGCAGACATTAATAATATTTATTTATCTGTATGGCAGCACAGAATGGGAATTTCTGTCCCACACCACTGAAAAGCTCTAAAAAGCCATAATGATGGAAGCAGCAGGTTATAATGAACGGAGAAGGAGTCGTTTGTAAGAGCTAACAGTTCAGCTGGGAGGTTTTTAGAGGTTCTGTGTCCTTGTCAGTGTTTTTTCCTAGAATTTATAAAATTGTTCTTGAAAGAAATTCCTTCCTGAGAAAGTGCGAGTCCTAGGGAATCCCAGCCATGATAAAAGTGGAAGAAGGGTGATGACCTGTCAAGACTGAGCAAGAGCAAACAGTGTGAGTTTACAAAAGAATTGGGAACCCTATGTCCTGCTCAAGATGAGCAAAACCAGGCTGGTATTTTTTCTGGGAGAAATTGCTGTGGATGACATGAAAACCAAAAACAATTAGTCTGAATGTTTTTAAAAGAAATAATAAGAAACTAAGGGGAACCTAGAAGGGATCAAATACTGACTAAATACTAGATTCAAGGGGTATTTTTCAAACTGGAGTTTTGCACTGATGTGAAGAGTGAGGAGTGAGTGTCAGGAGGGCTAGGGAGGAAGAGACTGCAGTACGAAGTTTTGAATGATCAAGTATTTTAGCAGCACGGATGGAGAGAAACAGCCAGATTTTTTTATGACATTGCGGAGATGAAACTGGCATGTTTTATTGGTAGAACATCTGTGGGAGGAAAGAGAGAAGCTGAAGATGATGAAGTTGTGAGCTTCTGCAGCAGGCAAGGTGACTACTAATTCTTGGTAGCTTAAGAGAAAGAAGTAGAGAAAAGTATTTAGAAACAGAGATGAGCTCTGTTTTTGACATGCTGAGTTTAAATTGGATGGGGAACCTGCTG
Organism: Steatornis caripensis; assembly: GCA_013398225.1. Taxonomy (NCBI): domain Eukaryota; kingdom Metazoa; phylum Chordata; class Aves; order Caprimulgiformes; family Steatornithidae; genus Steatornis; species Steatornis caripensis. Next base: position 281,939 of record VZSC01011942.1, read on the forward strand.
TAGGAGGCATTAGAAATGTAAACACCGTAAGGGAGCAGAAAGCTGGATGGAGAACGAAATCTGTAGTGTGCCTTTTGTAGGTATGGTGGAAGTTGTGCTGTGATCCCCCACGTGGGAGACCACCAAAATGAGGAACAAGGAACAGAGCCCGTGCTAGACTGACAGAAAAGAAAGACCCAAGAGAAAAGAAGTTAAGAAAGCTGCTGGCAGGAGTGGGAAGATACCTGCCTGGGACCAGGCAATGCCATGAATTTTTTAATCACTAGTCCTAGTGACTAGTGACTGCAGCCATGTACTTAACTGGTCCTGCCGGGAGCTGGAACCCTGCACTGATACATTCATACTGTTTGTAATTTGTGGGCTGCTTTGTTCAGAGCTATTTCAGCCACGTGCTGTGTAGATGCATCCAAACAGGAAAACAGAACTGCTGAACCCATGTCAAGATTGTGTTGAGATAAGTAGGAGATGATCATCTGTGGTGAAAGCTCTGGGACCGGAATGACAATCAAAATATTTCTGAGATCTTGCCAGAAAGCTCAGTGGTAATGAAGATGCATGCACTTTCTGGTGAATGACTCGGGGTCAGGTGTAAAGGACAAAGGAAAGTAGAATTGGAGGCTAAAGCAGCTGCTGGAAGTGTCACACTCATCTACAGTGGGGTTTTTGTGCTGTACTTGCTGGGTCATATATACAGCTATAAGAAATTTTATCTTGGTAGTGTGTCCATGTGAATTGGATTGTTTCTGCCTTATAATCAATAACAAAGCATTTCAATATAATAAAAACAAAACAAATTATTTGTCTGTAGTGCAAGAAGCATTGAGCTGTAGTCTTTTGCATCTGAGATTTTTGAGCATATTGGAATTGCTACTGCATTGGGTTTTTACGTTTTTTTTTTTTTTTTAATTTAACAACAGAAAATAGCAAAGCTGTTAGCAGTTGCTAACAGATTTCACTTAGTGCCTCATCTGTTGCTCAGCTGCTATTTACTTGTAGTTCCTGGTCTTTTTTTACACATACAAAAAAAAGAATGATTGCTTTCCTGCTAAGCTTTTTCTGGATTGAAGCTTTATTTAGGAGACTGTGATTCAGGGAGACCATCTAGAAATCATGCTTTTATTTTTGTAATCATTGTTTTTTAAAAAGTCCTGTTGTTTTACCCAGTATTAACTGGAACTCTTGGCTGCAGCATTTTGATGACTGTGGCACTTGGAGCAAATAGGTTAATAGGCCGGAGAGTTGAAATGCAGATGACACTGGTTATTACTGACTAGTTAAGTCTCTGCAATCCAAAGTACTATTTTACTGTGGTGCATACTGCACGGTGTTTGTGTTTTCTTGTTTGGTTGGTTCTGATGCATATATTGCCTGCCTGAGTACCGGATGTGCACATGTGCTGTCCAAAGAGCAACAGAAGTTGACTCTGTTAACGGTATGTGACATCAGCTAAGCAAGCTTTATATTTTACTTTTTGATGTTTTCTGGCACATTGCACCATCGCAGCTCACTAAATAACCCACTGCTAGACAACAGACGGCAAAGTGAATTGATCTTGTATATCAGGAAAACAACTACGTTAAATACTTTGATTGCTGGAGCTGTGACTAAATGTATACTGCAGTCTGAGGAAAAAGCCAGTGTGTAGCATCTACGCTGAAAGTCTTTTGGAACAGAAATAATACTCGGTTACTCAGTTCTATGCACATACATACCAGCAGCAAGATTACACAGTACTACATTCAATTTTTTGGTTCATCCCTTTTCTTACACCGAGCTGAGTGACCTCTTTCAGGGCACAGTGAGTCTTGAGGAGACTGCTGGACCTCAAATGAGCTTCCCTGTACTTCTTTTTGAAGGTGGTTTGTATTTTCATGAGCAACACTATAGTGAAACAGAATTTCTGTGCCTTTGAATCAAGGTAGTGTGTAGAGTCGTTGGTTTAGAACTGTCGAAAGCCTTGTGAGGTGGTTCTGTAGGCTGTTTGGAAGGGTTTATTAACCCTTGGTGCAGGGTGTTAAAAGTCCCTGGTGCTGAGCACTAATGCAAAACGCATTATCACTTAGCACCAGGAATGCAAAGCTGATGTTAATTAAAGAGGTTAATTAAAGAAAAAAAATGTTTCTCAGTTTGCTAGGTGATGAACTCTAGATTTTAAATTGGTGATCTATAGTTACTTAATTGCCGTGCTTTGAAATACTATCAAAATATTCTTTTTTAACAAAGGTAGGCTTTATGTTGGTTTCTAAATGAAGTTGGAGAAAGGCTGAACCTGTAAATCACCAGGGAAATGTGACCTCTGCTGTGCAGCGCTGCTCTGTATCCTAATCCCGTAACAGTTGTTACAGTCCTGATGTATAATAAACGTAAGTCTATGGCTCTCTCACTACCTTTTCCAGATAGTGATTGTAAAAATTCTGGGCAGCCCATTCAGCTTTATGTGTATGAAGGTAAGTTAGCTAATGGTCTGCAGCCACACCAATGGCATTTTAATAGGTAGCTCCCCTAGGCAGAGACCTGTAGGCTGAAGTCATAATTTTTTTATGGTGTAAAAATCTAAGAGCAAGCATGTAACTCGTGACTCAGAATAAAGAGTTTTACTGAACTGGAGTGCAATGGGAGAACACCTTTCATTCAGTCTTTATTTCTAGGCTGGATTCAGGAAAAAAACCCAGCCAACTTTCTTCATATAAGGCAACTCTTGTCAACCTGACTTCACTAGTTCACTAGGAAATATTTTCAGAATTAGTGTAGGTGAGAAAATGTCTGACTCTGGCAAATATTGCACATCAACGATGATTTGCAGATTTGTGCATGTCTACATGCAGCTGTAAGCGCAGGAAGCAGGAATATATATATGTGCGTATTAGTTACATTTGCTTTTTCCTCTTCAGAAATAGTGCACTTTTCCACATAACAGTTCATCTTAAATTATTTACCTTCCATTTCACAATATGAGCCATGAATATTTTATTTTTTATCCCCTTAATTTGCCAATTTTCCTTTGAGCTAAATGCCTTAGTGATTTTAATTTTTCATTGTAGTTGGAAGACAGAAATGACCCTTTTTCATTATTACTGTTATAGGCCTTATGCTCAGAATGATACTTTTTACAACCAGCACTGTTGAGCCTGTAATGGTATTGCAGAGTAGATAGCATAATATACAGATATTGACTTCCATTAAGTATACTGCTATGAAAGCTTATAGAGAGATTTTTTTCTGCTCTGGGTTGCCCTGAGAAGTTGAGCATTGCAGAAGAAAGGTGAGCAATATAATGAAGAAAGAGCAAATAATAGAGATGTGATTTGCTAGAGAGAGGCAATATATATAACTTTTTAATGTATTTATACGTACGTACATATGATGCTGGAAAACAATAGATAGTGGATAGATTAAAAAAAACAAGACTAGATTGAATTATAAATTAATTAGGATAAGGTTATTTTAGAATTATTTTTCCTCAATAGCAAAATGATCTGTATTTGTTAGACAGCATCAGTTAATGTGGCAGATGAGTTATTTAGAGGCTTTGATTTCCTTTTGCCCAGTAAAATTTCCACTTTTCAAATAGGTAAACTGGTAAATAAAACTCCTGTTTCCTTTAAAGACCACAAGATCACGAGAGAGAGGAGATACCTAATCAATTTGATGTATCTCAAGTTTGTCAAGTGTTTTTAACTAAAAAGAGACAAACACCTCAATTTACATGTATCGCTTTTTCTGTTCCGCCACCGTACTGATTCCTCCTTGGCTGCATTCATAGTTAGACTGAAACAGAGAAAATAAGCGGGTTTTGTACTAAAAATGATCATGTGGACTGCCTACTAAAGGCTTATTTGTTTAATTAAGCATCTGTTCTCCTCTTAATATGCATGCATAAATCTCATTAACGTTAGATGTATGCAAGTGCAGTGCAGAAGAATAGACCCCTTACTCTCATTACTGAACTTGGATGACAAGATTTATATTTACTTAACAGTTCAGAGCAGAAAGTTCCCTCTGACTATTTAAAAGGACTGGAAATTACAAACTGTTTGCAAGGAGCATGCTTTTTGTGAAATAGTTGCATGTTCACTTCAAGTTGAAATATCATTATTCAAGCCACTACTAAGCAAAAAAAAAAAAAAGCAGCATGCATTGTCTGTAAGGATTAACTTTGTGCGCTAAATTCTGTGACGTGTCTACTTAAATGTATACTTGCCTGTTTGATATTGACCTCTGTGCATGTCACACCTGCTAAAAAAAATAAATGTAAACTCCAGTGCTATTGGAAGTATGATCAGGTTTTTTCTGGAGGTGACATATTTCTTCTAAGTGTCTGTCTCCTCTCTCCTAAGAAATGCTTTCTGCAAAAGAAGTCCTAGAAAGCAAATTGTATTCTTGAATGCTAAACACTGTGGCAGTGTGTTTGTCCGTCATTCGCTATACTTGGCTGTTACTTGTTCTAAAATCCATTTCTTATCTGAGGATAAATCTTGAATTCCCGATTTTTCATATAAGTTACAGTACATTGGGTATTTCTGTATGTAGTACAGATGCATTACGGTCAAAGATACTCAAGGGTTTAAAGTCATGCCCACAAGAATCTAAATTAAGGCTTCCTGAGCTGCATTTTAACCAGTAAACACGTATTTGGCTCAGGAATACAGTGCGGAGTGTGAGCTCTACCGTGAGACACAGAAAAGTGGCAGTTTTGCTGATCTTCTGTTTCAGTAGTTCTTGTGACATGAACTTGGTGCGTGAGGGGGCTGAGGGGAGAGACAACAATTAACAGAGAAATTATACAGAAGGGTGCTCCTGACAGATTCCCTAACTACGAAGTGCTGGCAGGTGCCAGTTTAGTAGGTATTGCCATTAATAGCCATCTGTAGAGAAAATGAAATGTACTCATCCCACTGAATTATGATTTATGCCAGACAAAGCAGTCAAACCAAAGTAATGTTTATATTATAATAGAGTCATTGATTAAATGCACATGGCATCTCAAATCCAGTTGACATTTTAAGTTGAAAAGATTGCAGCCATGTAGCCATTTATTTAACTATTACTTTAAAAAATGTGTCTCTACTTGTTATTAATAGAAGAAAGTCAGACCTGACCAATATTTCAATGGGCTGACCTTTTGTTTTGCTGACATATAAAAGGAACAAAGCTCCTTTTGGGGTAGTGACAATTTCAGAGCACATGAAGTATGCTAGCTTCAGAAAAAAATGACCCCTTTGAACCACTCCGTTTCTTTCTTCCCTCTTCGCTCTGTTTTTCCACACAGAATTTCTGAAAGAAACTGGACAAGAGATGGCTTAGGAGATAGGAAAATTGTCTGAGAGAGGCTTTGTTTCCAGTGCCTGCTCTGCTTCTGATTTCTTGGGTGACGCTAGTTAATTCGCTTTGCTGCTCTGAACCACAGTTATCCTTATACAAAGGTCATCCTCTGTGCTTATAAAAAATAAAAATAACAGCATTTCCCTGCTTCCTATGATTGTTGTTTGGATAAATATGTTAAAAAATAAATACGTTTAAAAACTAGTCTGGCTACTCCTGTAAAAGTACAGCAGGCAAATAGTTTTATTTTTAAGAAAATTGAAAAGTAGTAAGCTTTTGTGTGATTTCTCTTGGACTAGTTTTCCTCTAATGTCTAGGATTCTTCCCTCTCTGAGGAGTTCTTACTGTCTTTCCTTTTACTTTTTTCCAGTGATTCCAATTTTTCTCTTTTGTTAATCTCGTGTTGCCCAGTCTCTTATTTCCAGATAGCGTCTCTCCATTCTCTTTGTAAACTTGTCTCATTATTGCTTACCTTCCCATCCATTTTGAGCAAATGTTCATTTGTTCTCTCTTTGAAAATAAAAAAAAAAGTGAAGCAAGCCTAGCCCAGTTTACTTGCAAGTTCAACCTTCTGCTGTTGCACTGTTACTGAGAAGTGTCTGACAGCATACTGCGTTGCTCACGCTTACCCGTTCTTGCTACTGCGTGAGGTGCCCAGATGAGGTTTCCTCCTCCTCTCTGTACTACCTCCTAGCTACAGATACTCTTACCTTCAGAAATGCAGTTTGGAATATAATATCTCAGAATTATAGTCGACCTTCTGTCTTTTACCCCGATTTTATGCCTTCTTGCTACAAAAAGTTGATTTGTCATTTCAAATTTAACATGGGCAGACTCATTTTTTCTCTACAAATTGTTCCTCTTTGTGTCCTTGCTCTGTCATCATGGAAACTAGCAGCATCGTCCCCCTTCCACAAAAGCCACTACATGGGGTGTCATCTTTCAGTGAACCTTAAATGCACTCAGTGGGGCAGTGTGTAAAATTTGCTCTCTTCTTACACAACACAATGAAGACCTGACCACCCAAAAGAAGCTTCTTTCTGCTCGGACTCCTGTTGCTTCCAGATTATGCCAGTCTCTGTTGTGGACCACATTTCTGGGTCGTTGCTCTGAATACTCTCGCCCGCCCCTGTCAGCACAGCACCAACTTTTTCTCCTTCCCTGTTTGGTCTGCGTTAACAGACCAGTGTGGTAACGTGTTGCTTTGAGCAACCATGAATGCTTACCAGCCAGCTTGTCTCAGCTGCACGCTTTCTACTACAGCATGTTGCGGCATATCTGGGCAGAAAAGTATTTTATATAGCCTTTCAACTTCCCTAAGATTTGCCTGTGTATGAACATTGGCAGGACTAAATGAGTGATGAAGTAAGGCTTTATATCCTTTCCGCCCCAGCTCCCGCTTTCTATCTCTGTACACCAGCAGTAAGAAAAGCTCTTTACAGGTTCCTGCTGTGCACCATGTTTGGCTGTGTCCCATTCGCCTCCGTCTCTCCTCATTTGTTGGGAATTTGTTAGGATGTGAATGCAAAGGTGCAGGATTGATCCTTACCCAGCAGTTCATGCTAGTTCAGCTGTCAACTCCAGGAGTCAGCTGGAGTTAACTCCGTCTTCTTGTCACCTCCGGCCCTCCATCCTCTTGGCTATGCTTGTTTGTCACCAGGTTTCTGCCCTTGTTACTCTCTCCTCCTCTCTCTACCTGACTGTGCACGCTAGGCTCTCTCTTGTCCTAGCTGTAACCCAGCTTATGCAGAGCCTTGAGTAATAAGCCTAGCAGAATTCATTAGTTTGCGCTCTGCCCTCTGTGTGTGTTGCTTCTACTCTGCACCTTGTCGTGAGGAGCAACCGCTCTGATTTCTCAGTGGTCATGATGCATTTACCATATGAGTTAACTATGCTATTGAATGTTCCCCTCACAGAAATACTTAACATTCAAAGAACCTTCCCCTGCTTGCTTCCTTCGTTCAGTGGAAATGGCATTCAGTGGAAAGGGCCTTGGCTTGGACCTGGGGCGTTTGAGAGAATTTGATCTTACTCTTCAGAAGTCTTGGAATAATTCTTAGTGGTGAAAATGAAGATGTCTTCTCCCTTTTCCCCTTCTGTTCTTGCAACTTCTCACTTCTATCCTATTTCTCTTTTTTATTGTTGAGAAGAAATAGTAAAGAGTGAATAAAAAGGAACCTCGGCAAATATGTTAGCCAAATGCTGACTAATGAAAAAACCTGTCACCCTCTGTGTGTGTATATATATTATATAAACTGGGATATGTGTCGCTACTGGTTTAGGAATTAAAAAAAAATAAATTCAAGTCTTAAAGGTTGACTCACAGGGTGAAAAATTGTCTATCTCTGTGTGTATGTGTAGTACAAGATACAGAGGCCACTAAGTATCTGCTATAGTTCCTTAGCATTTGACTTCAGTATTAGGTTCGAAGTAATGAACTGTATGCCTGTGCCGTTCATTGTCCCTTGCTTAAAAGTAGTGAATACCTGGCCTCACACTAACCCCAGATTATCAGGTTCGTTGGTAATAATGTATAAATAGAACTGTAAAGCGATTTTCTGGTGACAGAAGGCCGCCACTGTTGTCTGCTGTTTTCTTTCTAGCCAAAGAACCCTGGTGAGTAAAGAGTCGGACAGGGTTCATTCTACCTCTGTCGTCTTTTTGTTTAGCTTTTTATCCTCTAATGTGGAAATCTGTATTACAGTAGCTTAGTCTAACAGACATCTTAATGTTCTGGGTTTAATTAAAATTAGATCGAGGAAATAAACAATTCAAAGAAGTTAGCTTTCCTCCCCACCCCGGCCAAATATGCTTTCCATATCTTCTTCTGCATTTGTAAGTGCTTGTTTCTATTCACATGCGCTTGGATTGTTTACCCTCCCTAACAGATAGTGAGGAAGGGCTGTCAAGGAAGCTCATTTTCAGTCATTTAGTCTTCTTAGCAATACATGTTTTTAAATTATTGATTTTTGTCTGCTTGTTTTGTTACAGTCTGCACTGTAAAATAGAATTCTTAATATAAAAAGTGTGTCAAAATGTGAAGATACTATGAAACCAAGCTGCACTGCTCTCGAGGAAAAAAATTCCACTATACAGCTGCAGATCATTTTTACTATCACTAGAAAATATATATATGTACACATGCTAGAGACGAACTGACTTGATCTAAATTAACTCAGAAAGAAATAAGCAAATATTTCTTTCCTTTAAAAAGGCAGATTATTTAGGTGTAAGTGATGCAATAGGTTAATGTACCTGTTCATCTCTGAAGACTTCTGCCCTGTCTTTTTCTTAATGAATTCCTATTTAGGCTATTTTCACTTAGTTGTCGTTTGTTGCTTCCCAAACCATCAGTCATCTGCAGCAATGGAGGGTGCTGTAGGCAGGCTCAGGCAGAGCTCCAGGAGCTCTGGGCTGAAACGGTTTGGGAAGATACGTAGAGAAGTTTCTAGGTATAGATCTACTTTGAATTCTCTTTGCCTGTAGCAGTAGTGTTAGCTGCTTTGTTCCTAAATGTGAGCTGTTTGCTCATTTCAGTAATTACAGATTTATGTATCTGTAGTATGAATGCTGATGATGGTCTGTAAGACCATGATGAGACTTCTAAAACCTGTAGTAGTGCTGGTTCTCAGTAAACTGCATAATTTGTCGATTTGCCTGTGAAGTACATTGCACCCGGTGAGTGGTGGAAGCTGATTTGGCATGCAAGCTTGCTAGTTCTGAGTGGGTAACTGGCTTTAGTCCCCAGTGCTGTAATAAAGCGAATTTGGTTTTATTTCATCTCCTGCATGGAAACTACTACTAAAAATCTGCGCTGTAGAGACATTTCAGTGTTTTACAAAGACTTACATGTTTCTGCATGTTTGAAGGGGAGGAAGGAAGCCACACTCATACAAAACGTGTTCTAGCAGTGTAGTTAGAAGCACACCAAGTTTTAGGCAGTCTAAAGTATACTAACAAAAATATTCTAGTAGCAGTATATTTATTTATTTCATTCTTAACATTTATTCTGGCTTAAATACCAGCGTCTTCTATCTTGTAGGACTGTTCAGATTGGAGAGAATGAGTTTAATCTTTTTTGATTTTAGGCTAGAGTTTAAAGAAACTGAAAGATGATGTTGCTCTCATAGTGGGAAGAAAGATCACTACTGGTCCTAGATCAGCTGTAGAAGGCTTAGATTATACCATAAACTGCTGTCCATGCTCTTGTGTGCAATTGAAAGTGGAGCATAGACAAGATGATCTTTCACTGGGGAAGATTTTTTAAAAAAGAAAAAAAAGAAAGGAATAAAAGAGAAGTAACCAACAATCCTAGAGTAGGGGGAAAAAAAGCGAGGATCGAGGTTCAAAATAACTAAATAGTTAATATTTACCTCAGCAGTTTAATGACTTCTTGAGGCCTCAATCCAGCAGAGCAAAGCAATAAACTACAGCTGTTACATACAGTTCTGTCTTCTTTGCTCTAGATCTTTATTAAAACAATGCATTCACACTGTAGTAAAAGACTACAACGGAGCTAAAATTAAAATACATAGGTAACTCTTTTGAGAAGTGTGTTGATTATGTGTATGGGTTGTGTGTGTGTGCAATTCATGCATCACATATGGAAACTAAAATTTTCTACCTTTGCTCTTTTAAGATGTTGCCTGTATTCTTGTATTTTTATGGAACTGGTGGATTAGCGCATAAATCTTTTAGAGTATCGTGTAATTAATTTCCAGAATATCAAGTAAAGGCTGGGTCTCTTTCTTTGACAGGCTGTTCCTGTCTCTATCATGAGAACAGCAAAAGGTTAGGGGAGGAGGTGGTGGATTTATGAGTTTGAGTACTATAAATACTCTAGGGGAGGGGAACAAGGAGATGTTTAAGGGCTACAAAAGCTAAAAGAAGCTTCTTTACAGTAGAATAGTCTCGTCATCACTATATATCTCACTCGTCTTCTCAAGGACACAGAGACGTTCAAACATGTTGAAACAGCCCACGTCTGGAGAAAAGCATGTTTAACAGAGTATTGTATTAATGGCTTCTTGGGATACCAAGACCATTTGTTGATCTTGGCTGTCAGTTTATTGTCTTTCTCAGTCTTTGTTTATTTTGTGTACATCAACCGTTCACTGAGTACCTTGGGACACAAATTGCCTGTAATAGATCAAATTTACTGGTCAAAGGTTAAGTCACTCTCATGCGGCTGCCTGCCTGTGATAGCATTGGTTTGTGTCGGCTTTGATACCATGTTTATTGCAGTAATACTGTAATATCTTTGCACAATGATTAAAGCTCAATAGAAAGTTGTAGTGTAGCTGTTCCAGGTAGATGACAGCTTAGTGAATTTGGGCTGTCATTACGTCCAGCAGATTTCTTCATGAGGAATTTTCAGATTGAAACTAGGACTGCTCTCTTCTGTAGAGAAAAATCCTTGTCTAGCGGGGCTAACATTTTATGTTGTCCAGCAGTGTTTAGACCAGCTCCATCCTTAAGTTTCTACAAAGCTAAATGGAAAAGTACGTTGAACAGCTAGGTTTGTGTTTAACAACCACCATGCAAGGCAGATACGGACCTAAAACAAGCCTACAAATGTAAAGGTTGATACAGACATCTGTAATATAAATCAGAAGAATTTTCATATACAGCAGTGATCAGAGGAGGAGGAAAAATACAAAATTAAATTGGTTGGATAAAATGTCATGCTAATTTATAAGCTAAAAAGAGAAGATTGTAAATGAAGCACTGAAGTATGAGATTTTTCACTCCATTTGTAAATATTGGCTTAAATTTAGCTTTAAAAAGCTATTAAAAAAAAAAGCGAAACCAAAACAAATTGTGGTTGGTAGCCTTCTCAAGGACTCAGTTTCAAAGGCTGACCAAACAGAAGAGAGGGAGACCAAACTAAAACATTGGGGAGGTGGGAAGAAACCAACCTGGAAAGCAACTTAAATCGATACAGTGTCTGCATACAGGTAATTGAAGCCATGAGATTTAATTAAAATTACCAAGTGGATGTTGCTATCAAGAATGAGACATTGAGGCTTAAATGGAATTTCTCTGAATGCGTACAGGGAATTTTAGGAGCAAGAAAAAGAAGAATTTTACTATCAGTTATAGAGAAAGGTATTCACTGAAGCTCAAGCTGTGGGCATTTTCTAGGACCCCTGGGTACCAAATTTCAAGGATAACCAAATGCTCTATAAAAGCGTCTTGTGATCAATTGTATTGAATGGCACAGACAAGTTGCAATGAATCAACACAGATGACAATCCATTTGGCTGAGCAGAGGAAGATCGTTATAAAACAGCAGTTTCAGTTCAGTATGTGTCCATTTTGGAACTTGGACTTGTAATAATGGTGTTGATCTCTTGAAAAAACAAAACTTTACTGAAGTCAATACACTGTAGCAGTTCTGAAACACAGAACAAAGAAAGCTGGGAGAGCACTGTAACAAGCACATTTTACAACCAGTTTCTTTTGAAGCACAGCTAACGTTTGTGCATTTAAATGACAACAGAAAAATTCCAGAAGCTCAGGCGAAATTTTCATGACCAGCGATGAGATCGGGGGTAAAAATGTTTATTGTTTATTGTATTTTAACCAATAAATACATATTTTGCTCAGGAGAACTGAGAGCGTCCTGGAGCCTGTCAGTCTTCCTGAACTAAAAAATATCAGATGTTCCAAAGAGGTATAGATTAGTCTTTAAACCACAGAAATACAGATGTGTAGTGGCTTTGTAGCAAAATTTTCTAGGCCTGAGTCAAAGCTTCTGAACTTCATGGAAGTCTTGTACTGGATGAGACCCACAGAGTATTCCTGGGTATATACAGCTGTGAGATTGAAGTGAGCCGGTATAAATGTGTGACTAATGCTTTTTTATTGGGTTGTAAGGGTGTAGGAGAATTAGCTCTACTCCCAGTTCTCTGATGACTTCAGTGTGATGAATATTTTTTCAGACTTCCTGGGGAGATCCTAGCTTGAAACTCAGAGCTTGTAAGGTCCACTTCTTCCCTGAATAGTGAACCTAAAAATGGTATAGTGAGATTCTGTATTTATTTCAGTAACTCAATATTAGAATTTTTTTTCCTTCAGAAATACCTTTTAACTGATAATCTTGAGAACTGCAGTCTAAACTTAAACATATCTCTGCTACTCATTTATTCTCACGGGTATACAAAGATTTCTGAGACCAAATTGTTAGTTTAGCCGCATCTTTACAATCCCATTCTTTTGACTTGTGTTTCACAGGAATAATTCCAGATGGAATTTATAGCCTTGTAATTCATGAAAAAGAATAACATTCAGGTTTTTGTCTGTTAGCTTTGCTGGTTGTTCAGGGCTAAAAGGAGTAAAAAGTGGGAGAAAGTAATTTTATTTCCTTAATAATATATGGCTGAATTCCCAGAGAAAGCAGATCTGTGACGTACTATTTCTGCCATGTAGCACTCAGTGTTGGGTAGGGGAGGAAACAGGCTTTTTGTCCCTGAGAATTTTTATATTTTCACACAATATTTTGCCCAGGTTGAGACAACGGCTCTAGAACTCAAATGTTCCTCATAGGGTAATTCTGAAAAAGAGAAAGGTTGGATCAGTTAAAAATAGTTATTATCGCTTTTCATTTTTAGAGCCTTTTAATAAGGATTAAGATGGACATCAACCTAAAGAGTCGCTTTGTTTAAAATCCCTAGTAGCTTATTGTGAAAACACCAGAAAACTGGACGATTTAAAAAATAATTTTGTGACACTACTGAAAAACACAGAAAAATTGCTTACCAAACAAAAACCTGATGACCTCTACAGTCTTAGTAAAATCTACCATCCTAGAAAAGAGAAATGGTCTTTCGTAGTACTTTAGCAAAAGGACCATAGTGATTACTAAACCCAAGGTTTAACAATGCGACTGAAAAATGTAACCTCTTTCGTATAGCCATTGCTGCTGTTATTTCTGAAAATCTGCCCTGTGACAATACTAGAACGTGCAGCAGAGCTAAAAAGAACTTTTATGTGAAATCAACTCATGATCCAAAAATGTATATAGCAGTAATAATAAACTTCTGATCAGGCACTGACTCATGGCTGTGAGGAACAGATGGTGATGGCCAGTCAAGTCCCTGCTGCAGTCCATGAGGAGCTGGTAAGATTTAGTGTGGGACTGAAAGTGTTCTGAGGAAAGTAAGTGTGCAAAGTAAAATCAAACATCATGGACTAATAGACAGACTCATAAGAAGGCCACTCAGCAGATTCAGCCGAAAGGTTATAGGATGAAAATGAGTAATAAAGAATAATGGCAGCTCTTCAGGAGTGGGGAGGCAATACTAAATGTGAAAATCAAGGCATATCGTTGTGCTCCTTTGTGCCTCTTATTTTGTTAAAAGTGTAACTGACACTGTGTGTCTTCCTCGTTTAAAAAGACGAATGCTAATTGAAGAGCATCCCATGTAGTGCTATCCTCTCTGGATCACCCTTGCCCCCGTCCCGTGTTCAGTGGCGACAGTGCCCCATCCTGTTGGGTAAGGCACAACGAGAGAAGTGCAGCCACTCTCCAGCTGCCCTTCCCAGTCACTACAAAGAAGTCTTACCAGGTAATGTGAGTGAACGAACAAAAGAAATACAGTTAGAGGTAAAATAATCGCTTTTCATTATCCTCCTTTGAGCCCTGTAGCAGTGGCTTTCCAGATTTCCCCTGCCCTTGCCGGCCAAGAATGTACTTTCTCCACAGTCTGCGCCATGGAAGTCCTGATGCAGGACTTCCCTTTCTCTTAACCAGTTATGATTTGTGTTCACACACAGATGCCCTTCGCAACTTGTTTCCAAAATGAAAGTTGGCGTTATGCTTGTTATTGTTCAGCTGTACATAAAGTGAAACAGACTTTCAAAAATCATTTACAGAAGATTTGCTGTGACTATTGACATTTTCTGACAACGTAATTTTTCTTGTAGACCTTTCCCTCTCCTTCCACCTCTCCCCACCTCCCAATTCCTACCCTGCAAACAGCAGAAATGTGTTTGGGAAAGTGAAAAGGTTATGAATCAAACTTTTGAGGTATTTTTTTTAATTGACCCTGGGTAGACATTTAGATTGAGTTGATAGGAAGGTTGCAGATGTTCTGTATTAAAAAGTCTCTTTATATTAGATGATGCTGTGTCCTGCATCTAATGATTGAGTAGTCTCCTGTGGAAACATGCGTTTACTCGTAGTACATTTGGAGCAGTTTCAGTTATGTACATATTTCATCTGTCACTGAATTAACCTGAAAAGTCTATGGGTAACCAGATCCTTTGGATGGAAGGGCTGGCTTGATGCTTGTTTGATAAAGAACTTTTTTTTTTTTAGTACTAAAACTTAACAGGTTTGTTCTGAAATGAAGCCACTGATACTTCACTTGGAACCGTAGGCTGCGTAGACTTAAAAGCCCAGTGTGTAACACAGAGACTTTGTTCCAGTTACATTTTTCATAGTTTGCACCATGCAATGTAGACTGGTTTGAGGCAGGGGTGTTCCTGGGGATTTTTTGTTTGCTATTTTTGTTTAAATCCTGACCAAGAATGGTATTAAGCAAAATCGACTATGGGCATTTGCAGTTTCATTAAAAATGGGTAACGCTGTCAGAGAAAAATAGCAAGGAATTTTAGAGACTCTTGTTAAATAATACGAATATTTTCAACGTGTGGAGTACAACAGTATGAACTGGGATTGCTAGAGAAGTTTAGTCTTTAAATCTAAGTCAATTTGAGGGCTTCATTACAAGCTGACCCCTACAACATAGCTGGGAATCACTAATACTGTATACTGTTTAACTCACATTATATGAAAACATGATCATTTGCCTTTAAAAAAAAAAAAACTTCATTTTTAACATTGTAATCTTTTAATAATGAGTGGCTGAATTATCTCTGTAATTCATTACCCTCTCAGCTGTTAGATGAATGGGATATGTTATGGTCTGTCATTATTCTCTGTGGTGGCAAGGAGAGCAGACTGGGGATTTAAATCGCCTTCCACGGCATGGGCTGTAGACATGCTGATGACTTGCTGTGAGACTGCATTTAGTTCCAAGATCTCTGGTGCTTCAGAGTGTAATGCATTCAGTCGCCACGATGAACAAAAGCTTCTGATGGTTTATGTGGGTATACTAGAAGTAAAATGAAAGAGAAAGAGCAAAGAACGAAAGTTGAATGTTGCTTGCTTTTACAGGTGACTAATTGAGGACAGGGGAAGAAGTAATAAAGGAGGGAAACAAGTACAGTTGAAATATTATACTATCGTCTCTACATGAGTGTGTGTGTGTAGATATATAATGTGAAATACAGTATAATCTTAACATTGTTATGTACATACTTATGACTGCACTGGCTCATTACCCATTGCATCAAGGATGCTCAAGTGTTTATTATGCTATTTACCAAATTATAGCTATTTCCTGAACAGCCGGCCTCCGCTGAATATACTTCTATTCTGTCCATCTTTAATAATGAAGCCTGCACTTTGGGGCAGAAACATAGTCTGGCAAGGATCAGCAGGAAATAAGAGAGAAATTGGTAATCTCTTTAGCTTTACTGTTTTACGTTGTTTATTTGACTCTCCCAAGTATTTGTTTAGGGAACTTCAGTAGCATAGGTCAGGCAGCTGAATTTCTTAGTGGATATTACAAAGTGGGCTGAAGAGCAAACAAATCTCTAGTAAGTTTTATACAGCGTTTTGGTTTTCAGTCACATCTAAGATGTAGCTGATCTGTCTTGGGAGGAGTGTTGTAATAATTTTAATAAAAAATATCAGTATACCATTTTATACACACCAGTTATTGCAACATTTGAGTAAGTACATAAGATGGATTATATATAAATAAAACAGTGCTAGGAGGTAGAGTGATTCAAAGGAGTTTTTGAATATTTATGCTGTTCAAGCGGCCTGGTAGCAGTTTTGGTCTGGTATCTGAGCCAGGAAATCCTCCCCCAGGGATAGCGACATTACCTTTTGAGGATGGACTCTGCCATTGCCACCTCATTGACCTGGAGGGTAGCTTGGATGATAGCGTGTGTCCAGGCTGTCATCTGGGACTAACATCTTGCCCGTCTAAGGGCCAGGGGCAGGTGGGGGCCACCCATCTCTTGCAAAGTTAAAAGGCAAACCTACCTGAGGTAGCAAAGGAGATGTAGTTGTGCAGTTCAGAAGAGGTCAGGAAAGATTTCTGTTGCTGATCGCTGATTGAGTCTGACTGCCCAGTGTTACGAGGTTTGGGATTTGGTTTGTTGGAGGTTTTTCCATGATGTGCTGGTTTGGAGTTTTTTGGTTTGGTTTGGGTTGGGTTTTTGTTAACTTTTTGCAGACCTTTATTAAATGGCAGGGGGAGGAAGAGCCAGTCGTGTTGTTCACCCCTGTAGTTGCTTTACAAAAGCAGCCCGATACAGCCAAGAACCTCATCTTAGCAACAGGATTTTATTGGTCAATGGATTAGGAGCCCTTGCACTGTGGGAAGACAGAGACCTGCAACCGAGTTAAAACACGTAGATTCCTGGTTGTGCGTTCAGTCACAGGTTATTTTACACAGAAAAAATTCTTGGTCCTCTTTTAGTAAATAAGGCTTGCGTGGTTGGTGGGATTTTAGAGTTCATTAAACAGATCATTGTGGTCATTGCATCTCTCTGTGTCATTAACGTTTAAAAAATAAGAAGAATTATCTTGGTTTCTAAAAATGTCTTAGAATAATACTCATTAAGTGAAAATATTTTTAAAAATCTACCTACTTTTTACCATTTACAGTGGTGTAATTTTTACTTTTTTCGAAATACACAAGTTAGTTGCTCATACTGTTCCTCTTGCTTTGTGGCGTTGCTCCGAAGTTTGACTTGCTCAGTAAAGCAGTGCTCAATCATAAATCTGATTTTATTTCATTTTAACATTCAGAAAAATATCCTTAATAAGGTTTAAAAAAACTGTTTGGAATATAGATGTTGGCATATAATCCCTTCAATTCTTGAAAAAATAGTCCAATCAATCTCTAGGTTGGCTTTATAGCTCAAAATGCCTTAATGTGACAGGAGTGTGCTATAATCTATGAAAGGCACGTCTTAATTTGTCACAGAGCCCATTACTTCTGAGTTACGTTTTGTGCTCTGGGTAGCTGTACTTAATTCCTCACAGATAACATAGAATGAAGTCTTGCCCGTTACGTGTTCTAGAAAACGGAGCTTACTGTTTTCTTTTCCAAAGAAAAGAGTGAGTTTTCTTAGTATGGAGGCAAATGCAGCACCTCATAAGTTTTCGGAAAGTGCTTGTAATTCTACAAAATTAATGTTCTCAAGATCTTAAGTCAGCTGTGGAAGCTGGGCATTTCTTTGTGGGTAAAATGCAACTGGATCCTCTTCAACTTTTGCATTTCCCTCTCCACCACTAAGGTCAGTACTTCATACTCATTTCTCATGCACTAGAGTACTAGTCTGTATTAGTGTATTAAGTACTTGAATTTGAGTTACAGGTACACTGAAGACAGACATGTGTTCAACATTATTGTATGTGTTTGGACTTTGAAGAACCTCCAAATCTATTTTGGATTTCATAGGATGAAGAGTTGAATTCTGGCTTAAGGTACTTGAATCTACGCAGGACTTACTGCCAGTTTTTGTTGCTAACAGAGATGCTCTCCAGCCCCCAACTTTGTGCATCTGTGTTTGATAAGGCTGGCAAATGTCTTTGATTAGAGTGGGTTTTTGGAGTGGCCATTCAGAGACAACCTTCCTCTGTACTCTACCGTGTCTCATAAAGAAAGGTTTTTCACATTACTGAAGCACTTAATTACATCGGAGCAGCATAGTTGCTTTGGGTTTTAGACTTATTTGGAGTGTAAAAGCAAAACGGAACAGATGTTACCACCTGCTATTCTCGTCCCCACCCCCCTCCCCCTTTCCCTCTCTGCCCCAACAGACTCTCGTCCTCCGTTTCATCCTTATTGTCTGATTCAAAATCTTGTCAGGGTACTTAAGGCATGTAGTAGCTTCAAGGCATGAAGCACGAGATCAGCTTTTCCCAGACAAAATTCCACACTTGTTCTGTGAATTAAGGGTTGCTACAAAGGTTAGCCAGAACTATAACAGCACCTTTTTTTTCTCCCTGAAAAGTAAACTTGACACATCTATCACGTCTGAGGACTGGAAATTTCTGGCTTCATAGAGGAAAATGTGTCACTGTGGTGTATGGCGTCTGACCTAACTATCCTAGAGATTTTTGTTCCATTTATCTCCTACACGCTTTATATAATGAAGGAAGTCTCCCTAGGCATGATCAACCACAGAGAGTGAGTGAAGCATAATGGTTTCAATCAAGGTTTCTGCTAACCCAGGTTAGTTGTTACTCTTCAGTCAAAGGTGCTAGCTTTCACCTTGGAAACCAGTAATAATTATTCTATTCACAGACATTTTGTAGATTTTCACTAACCACTGGTCGCAACCTTGTTCTTAAATTTGTAAGATGCTTTTTTTTAGTTTCGATCCTAATGTTTTATCCCTTTCAGAAAAATAACCTCCCTGTGACCTGAATTTCTGGAGTTCTGTGATGATCTCTGACGTGAATATCTTGATACAAAATGCTGCAAATTTCTTTGTGTCAGCCAGACTGTATTCCAAGCATGCGTGCGACACGATTCCAGTAAACTTGGATTACTGCTTTTCCTGTAGAAATCTGTCCATGGCATGAAAGAGCTACCAAAAGAATTGAAGCAGAAAGCCTTAAAACTCATATGTTGCCCAGTTTATTATTACTAAATTATGCTCGAGAGCCCCTCATTTCATTTCCTGACAGGATACAAAAATTGGAACCTAGCTAAAGATATTTCAGAGAGGGATGAGGAAGGGACTGAAAAACATTAGTGATTTTTTTGAAAGCTCAATTTAGTTTCCCTGAGCATCCAACCTTTACCTTGAGATTGTTTTCAGAGAGCATGGAGTAGTCAAAGTGGTCGGCTGTCGGGGCGTTAAGGACCCTGGAAGCCCTGGCTTCTCCCAGCAGGCTGCAGCTGCCGCAGAGTAGCAGCAGTGCTGCTAGCAGTGAAGCACAGCAAGAGCTCAGGGTTGTTGGGTTCCCTCCCGGCTCCCTTGGGCAGCTCCCCAACGGATTGCTTGCGGGCTGCCCTGGGACCCAGGAGAACAGAAATGCTGGGCTGCCCTGGAGGTACAGACAGTAAGGTCAGACTTCTTTACAGAAGTGGGGTGAGCTGCTGAGAGGCATAGTGGAGGCCTTTCTTATTTGAGCAGGTATGAATAGATACTTTTGCAGAGTTTTTGCCTGTTTCTGGTAGTAGTTACCTGACGATTATCTGGATGGTCCAGGAGTGAAAAACAGGGGTGAAGAAAACCTAGTTTTCTCTTGGGACATTCCTTTTTCATACTGCATCTAGCTTTTTCAGACTGGAATATCAGTGTAGAGATTTGATGCACACACACGTTTAGCGGTATTTTTTTAGCTAAGCATAAACTAGAAGACTCATTTTACCCTACCCGTGTGGGAGAGCGAGGGAGAGGGTATACTTAATATACTACATTGTTGTTATTCTTTGGTAAACTAGTGATAATAAATGCGCTGCTTGTTAAAGAGGATTCACATTAGTGCAGGCCTGCAGCGTTGCTCTGCTCAAAGACTTGACTTTGCAAACAAAACTTGTGTAACTGTCATAGCATTACAAACTGCTTTGGTATGTGCATGTGGCAATGAGCTTGTAAAAGATCTTCCCTTTTAATTGAATACGCTAAATTTCATGTGCTGCTTCTGTGTTGAAAGGATCTTGAAATCAAATAGTATCACTACTAGGGTTAAATATTTCACTGTGGAAAAACTTACATGCTGGAGGTAAGAGCTGCTAGCACAAAAGAGGATAAATAAGCCAAGGTAAAAATGTGCATTTATAAACCTAGAACAGCAAGGCCTATGAAGTAAGAGTTGTGAATATAATTATGAAAATGTCAACAAATATGCAGATGTTCTATAATATGGCTCTTAGTGGATGACTGTCTACGCCAGCTGACTTTTTAGAGATGAACTGTAAATTCTTCCATTCTTTCTCCTGCTTGGCCTGCTCCATCCCACACATGCAGGTGTTACAGTACTACTTTGAAACGAGCCTTAGAGTTGACCCTAGTTCGTCTCCCTGGGGCTGTGTAAAGCCCATATAAACTGAATGAGGATGTGATAGAGGCATTTATAATCATTCTGTGAGAGGCCTAGGACTCGGTCTGGAGATGGAGAATATGTCAAAGGTATGGAAAGCTTAACTGATGATCTTAAAAAAAAGAAAAAACAGCAACGAGCAACCTGATAAATGGCACAGACTGTTAATTAGATGTCTAAATTTGCCAATTGTGTCAGGAAAATTAGGACAGTGGGAACAATATGTCCCTAAGCTGCTCGCTAAACAACTGCTGTGCTACTTATTTATATTTATCTGATGAAAAAGTACGTGCTGAAAGAAGCGCAGGAGGAAACCTCTCCTCTCTCACTAGCTTGAAGCTCCCAGGCCTCTCTTCTCACAAGGCCTCTCTGTCCTGATATTCCCTTGTCTGAACTGATCATTGTAGTACATGGCCTCTGGAAATATTAAGCTGTTAGAGAATTTTGATAGTGTATGTACAGAAGGGAGCCATGGGGGACTTGTGAGGCCTAAGCTAATGCTCAGTGAAGACAATTTGGAGATTCCTGTTTGTTTTGTCAGGAATTGAGCTGGACCCACACTGATGAAAGAAAGAGGGAAGTTAGTCTCCTACTTGGGACTCTTATTTAAACATGTACATACTTAAATAAGCTTGTATTGCAAAATGTGGGGTAGGTACGTATGGGTATGATTATGTGCATATTTAAATATATTTATAGCTAAGTAGGGAAACATTTACATACATACCTGAGAAAAGTGCCAGTTCCTCCCCGCGGGGGACCCTGGGTCCCGGGTGGCTGGCTGCCCTGTGCCGTGGCGGTGGGAGCCTGGCCGGAGGAGGTCAGGGGATGCTTCCTGCAGCGCCTCCGGCCAGCTCGCAGCTGTGGAGGGCACCACGGCTCGCTTCCCGTTCCTCCTGTTTCTGTTCTCTTGTCGTGTTCCGCGTCTGCAGGTGTCAGGGGAGATTGTAATTTCAGTAGTCACTAACTGACTCTTAATTAGACAGGCAGCAGTGAGTAACTCTAAATTTCTAAACCAGTCTTTACTGTCCTTCCCTGTGTTCCTGATACTAGCCAGGGCTAACTACCTAAGAGGTAACAATAGTGTTTTGAAAGATAGCCATTTTGTTTGTTTCTGACACTTGTAAGCGATAACTTTCTGGTTGTATTCTCCCCAGAGCCCGCTTTGGGCTAGTTGGTTGGTTTTTAATTATGAAGGGGGTTGAGAAAGGATACATTTGCAGCTGGGCTGCATGTGTGCTGCTTGGTTTGGGGTGCCTGTATGCGCACCGCTGTTGTTTGGAGCTGATAGAGCTGGTCAGTGGCTGTAGCCACACTGGGTGCTGGGCTGGCAGCCCTGCTCTCGTGTACTTGCTTGTGCAAGTGCTGCTGTGCCAGCTCCGATTTTTGGAGTGCTGAGCCATGTATTGGCTGGAGCTGTGCAGAATGGCTTGAGATATGTGTCAGGCAGGTGGTCATTTGAATCCTTTGAAGGGAAGGTCAAGTACTTAAGGCAAGCTTCAATATTGATAAGAGGAACTCATGAGTGATACTGGCTTCAGAGCCGAGATGCAAGGAGGGAGATACAGGGACTATAGGAATGGAGAAGATCTGGGTATGTTTTTTTGCAGCTGTGGCAGTGGCAAAGTACAGTGATACCTGAGGCAGCTGGAAGGAATATGTTCCTGGGACAGCACTGGGACAGAGATCCCCAGCAGTGGCTAGCGCTGATCCCCTTTATCCAACTGCAGCTGATTCTCTGCAGCTCTTGAAAATCCTACACCGCCAATGAGTAAATAACAGGAAAAAGTACTAGCTAGGCTAGATGTATGGAATATAGCTAAGTCTGCCTGCCCTGAAACAGACCATAGTGGACGTCTAGGCTTGTGTATGTACATTTTTTGGCATTGAATAAAAGTGGAGTGAGGGCATTTCCACTGTGAACACACTCTGCCTAGAAGAGGGACGCTGAAAAAGAAAATTGGGCAGCAGCCTTGCAACATCCTTTTTCAATGTATTAACGTACAAGATACGGTCTTGCATGTGTGGGGTTTTTTTTCAAGAGTTCAGACAAGAAGTTCTAAGGATTTCTTGAAGTACAAGTAGGTGCGAACAAAAAAGTTCTGACTACATTTATTGTATTCACTTTTCTTCAACTTTGGCATGCACAATTTGCTCATTGCATGAAACAAGCTCTACTATACAATTAATGTCAGATCAAAATAGTCTTGTTTATTCTGATTCTAGTTCCATTTTTTCCAGTAGTGACTTATTTTTGTTGATAAGGAGAGGTGGAGGAAAATAACCTTTCATCAATATGAAGGCAGCATAGCTGAAAATTTGTTAGTCTCGTAGTAGCTAATATAGCTGGTTACCTCAACTTTGGCTTTAGCCAAGACTGCCGGCCTTTGCCCAGAAGAACAAGTTCTCAGGAAAAGATTCTGTTTGCAGCCTACTCCTTCCTTTGCTGCCACACTCCAGCTGGAGCTCTAGGCTTTGTCTCTCTCCTTACCCTATGGGGTCACGTTCTTCAGGTGGTCCGGAGGCTTGCTGAACTTTGTTGTGCACAGCAGCAGTGTTGGGTTTTCTTTTTTGCTTTTAATTTATTCTGGGAGAAGGTGACAGGCAGAAACAGGAGGAAGTCAGAGCCTTGAGGATCCAGGCAGCTAAAGAAGTTTCTGCCATCCGTTCTTGGCCTTTTTGCTGCTTTGCTGACGAGCCTTCTTCCCAAGTACAGAAGAATCTGTTGCTACAGAGTGCTATCCATTCCAGTTCAGAAGTGCCACTGTTTTCTTAGCAATTGCCTTTGTAAGATGTTGCAGGAGAAAATCCATTCTTGCTTTGGTGCAAAAGCTTAAAAAGCTTATGGCGCAGCAGGGGAGAACTGACAGCTGCTGCAGTTTTGGGAGGCCAAACTTTGTGCCTTTGGAAATCACTCTTTGTAAGCAAAATTACGAAGGGATGGGGAGAGGGGCATGTTTCACACCTGTGGCAAAAGGATCGGGTTTTCTAGTTTTGCAGGCTTTAATGAGCATTAGAGAGTCGTAGAAATTGATACATTAACTTATTCGCATGGATTAAACTTTTGCTCTGTTTGTAGAGTGGAGAGCTCACACACTTCATGTAATAGTGAATTCATGAGAGGAGCCGGACTAGTTCTTATGTAACGCTTAGCTACCCCACTGAGTTCATCCTTATTTTCTGTTTTAGTGTTTGGTGACTTTCCAGGAAATAAGGGAGCATCTTGCACTTTTAAAATTAGTGCTGTTTTAAAGCACTTACCTTGTTATGTAGTTCAACTTATAAAATTTTAGAAAGCTTTGAACCTCTTCATAATAATCACTATCATATGCTTTCTCCTGTAATACCAATCTGCATCAGCTCCCACTTCTCCGCCCTCTCTGTCTTCTACCACGTACACAAAAATACAAATAAAAAAATTTGAAGAAAATATTATTCTCTGAACATTACTGAACTCTGGACCTGACAGTTCTCCAAGTTCAGTGCGTTTCACAGATGTTGGTCCTCAAGTAAGAAAACGTTCCAGTCAGTCTCAAAGCAGAGAATCCCAGCTGGTCTTAGCATGACGAACAGGTATCCAGTGAAAAGCATCCTAGTGGACAGTCATGCTCCCAGCCCGAAACAGTTGCCAGTAGCCTGGAGGAGACATGTGAGAATAGGGGTGAGCAAAGAACTCAACTCTGCCAGCCGACTTCTATAGATGCTGTGCAAGGACAAGGATGTGTTGCAGTGACGTGTCTTAGGCATGGCAAAGGTTTACGTGCGACAGTTTTAGTAACAGATTATGGTTTGGATCTGCAAGGAGAGCTCAAAGAACAGAGTTGCTTACTGGCTATAGAATGGCTCAGAGGCTAATGGTGAAGGCCAGTAATAAAAGGAATTTAAGTAGGACTTATGATTCTTTATCTTGCGAAATGGGTTGCTGAGTTATTTTGGGGTCCTGATTTGATGTTAGTTACAAGATTCAGAAAAGGAGGAACACACCAGTTTCTCAGAAAGTGTTATAATTCAGGAGAGAAGGGGTCTAAGAGCTTGTTTTATTTCTGGAACATCAAGGGATATGATAAAGATTGGTTCAAAAAATTAGGTCGTTAACAGCAGAAGTGATATGACAAAGTTTAATCCCGTGCTTACATTCCTATTTAATGATAAGAGAGGCCCTTCCTGATTTATCTTAACCATTTTCCTTTTAGATGGAATTTTGTCTTCCATATCTTGATAAAGTTGCATTGAGATTATTTTCAACCGGTTTTCTCTCTGTGTTTGATATTTGGGAAAATAATGCATCTGAGAAATACCTTCTTGCGTTGAAAGAAGACGTGGAGTTTCTCTGGTGTGATAACTGAAATTGCACAGGACAAACACAGTGTTTGCATTTCGCCCGAGCAGCTGTTCCGTAAAATGGTAAACCTTGCATCTACTGGGGGAATTAAAAAGATGGGCTAGAATGAAATAGACCTTTCTCCATTGGCTCTGTCTCAGGGAAATGAACGTTCCTTAGCACATTCTGTGACTGAAACCAGAAGGACACAAAAAGCCTGTGCTCCATCTCCTAGGTCAGACTAAAATTCAGGAGAGTAACTACTGGAAAGAGGAGAAGGGATTTCCCAGGTAAGATGTTGTTCAGGCCTCTGTGTGTATTTGGTTTTGAGTAGTTGTGCTGATAAGACTAATTGGAATGTGGTGTCCACTAAATATGTTTTTAAAAAGTGTAGTTAACAGAAATAAAGTTAACTTGCAGGTCAAGATATTTAATGCACAGACACTAGTGATATTTAGCATTTATCTCGATACTAGTGTTTTCTCTTCCCCAGGGATCTTCCTCCGCCACAGAAGTCACACCGATACTTGATGTTTGTTCATCCCACATGTATGTTTTCCTTGTCTTTTTTTGCTTAAGCCTAAATACCACATCTGAGTTCTTTTGTATTCAAATCATCAAAAGCAAATACTTCGCACCTTAGTGCGGTTAAATCTATTGTTTACTTTCCTCCCTTGTCCAGGCATTTTGCTTCTCAGGCACTCCATTCCACCTTCTGGATATTTCTTGAGCAAGATGAGGACCTTTAGATATTTCCGTTTCTTTAGTTCCCCTTTTCATTTCAGTTTGAGACAGTACTAGCCACATTATATAAGACAAAATTCTCACTGTCCTCTGCATAACATGAAAGTCTCCTATTTGGAACCAAATTTCAATGAATCTGTTAAATCGTAGCGATTTTTGTTAAAGATTTCCAATAGCAGCACTGGGGCATTAACTGGCTTTTACTACTGTGCTTATTTAGAGAATATGCTGGCTAATTGCTAGAGTAAGTATGTCTAACACCACAAAAGATGCAGTTGATAATTCCAGGTATTTTAAGTGGACTTGAGGCAATGTTTTTTCCAGGTGTACAGCTTTCTAGTTACTGAAATTCAGGACCTTGGATTTGACGGTGATTTCTGCTTTATGTTCCTATATCCCGTTGCTTCTTTTTTCCAGGGATCACTGGACTCTGTTTCCAGTGATACTTGTTTATTCAGCAGCAGCTGGAAAAGAGGCAGTGGCACAAGTGAACAGCTATGTACAAGTGAGACAGAAGATGGCAGGAAATTGTGTGACTGGAGGGAAAGGGGTAAATGGAATTTGCCCACATGAGAAGAAAAATAGAATTGAGGACAGGTAACTGGGCTTTTTAGTTGTAAGACCATGACAAAATAACAGCATTGTGGCACTGTAAATCAATAATGCAGCTTCATCTAAAATTCTGTACATCTTTGATGCAGTTGTCTAGATGCAGAACAATAAGACGAGCACAAAGACAGCTCAATTATCATTAGAAAAAATCTGTTTAAAATGTTGCGTCTAATAAATCGAAAGAAGTAGTGGTATAGAGACATCAAATAATGAGTGTTATATAGTTGATAGATCAGGCATTCTTTTCACTCTTTCTTGTGATGGAAAACCAAGGATACAGCCAACAAAATGTCGTTCTTAAGTTGTTCCACAGTCAGGTCTCTAGTTTGTTTTACAGATGAAATACTTTCAGCTAAATGTAATTCAACAACCGTGAGCACTCGTGTGGTGAAATTTGTATTCATACAGTTGGGGCAGGGGGTGTGTGTTATGCAGTAAAGTTTTGGGCCTGTGGCCAAAACATGTTTGTTGAAGAAGTGCAGAGCGGCTTCTCCTCCCCTCTGCTTGTGAAGGTAGTTTTTAAATAATGAGTTATCAAGTTAAGCAGTAGAAACAATACATGTGATCAGGTGCAGTTAATGATAAATAAGCAGAGTGTTCATGGGAACGAATACTGATTGTGTTGAATTCATGGCCAACCTGTAAACCAGAGTTTTTCCCTACAAATTACTTGCTGGAAAACGGCTAATGCATTCAGTGCAGATTGTGGTTGAATCAGACACAGTTTGGAATCAAAGAAGAGTTAAGTTCATTGACTGACTACGCACCCTAGAGTAGTTTTTTTATCAACACTATTTAGTTTTCATTCATGCAGTGATACTGTTTTCTCCTGACAGCTCCTGTGGCAGCAGTTTTAATGAAATGAGTGACAGACTTCATCTGTGCTCTTCAGCCTTCTACCCTGCTATGGGCTTTGAATTTAATGTTTATTTTATCACCCTCATGATGAAGTTCTTTTTCAGACTAACTTTTTTACGTTGAGATGATAACACACAGAATTTTTAGGCTACCTGTGCTCATTTTGTTCACTAGGTAAAATTAGTTCCCATGGTTTAGTATTGCAAATAGTTGAATGAGTGAATATAACCTTAGGACATGGAGCTGTGGGAGTAGGGAGAAAAGAAGTCAAAGTCTTTATGCGATGAACAAAGCATCGCTGTATCTGAACGAGAAAGCAGAGAGATTTTTCCCTACATTGTCACACAGAAATTAACAGGCTGGCAATGTAAACACAATAACAAATAGTTCTTCTAAAAATAGTGTATAAAAATCTGTGGTAGAGAGTCAATGTGTGAAAGGCAAGAAATATGCAAGGAGGAAAAAGTTTTGGGAATCTGGGCTGTTTGTGTTGTTTGTGCAACTTCAAGCTACGTGGTTGTAACAGCCAGCAAAATAAAAGTACTTCATGGTTTTAAGCACTATTCTAGCAATTTTCTTTGACTTTATCCAGTAAAATTTATTTCTCTATCTGATTTCTCCAGAATTACTGCTTTTAAGATTCAAGAAACAGAAGTGATTGCCAGGTTTTCACTGAAACCTTATGAAGAAAGTTTCTGGCACATAGTTCATGAGCAATACTATTGAAAGCAGATATGACAGAGCTGTGCAGTTCATGTAAATTGACTAAAAATTTCTGTTGCTTAGTTGTGATATTTATTCTTTATTTGCAAAGTGGCACAGAGGAGAGGTTTTTAATACCTAGTTTTTAATATCTAGTTTCCCAGCCTGATGAGAGGAGTTTGTTGTGTAGCAACTGGATGAAACCTTCCCCATCCCGAAACCCTTGTCCTTCAGCTTCCAGAGCCACGTTTTTTGAGTGTGACGGAGTCCTTTGCTTTTTCCTGTATTGGTTAGTCACTCTCTTGGCATGAAATTCGCAGTGGGGTCCTGGAGGGTTAGTAGTCTTGCTGACTTAGTTTTATACATGCCATCTAGGATTACCTCTGCTGAAAATAACCAGTAACCAAAAGCCACAGCGTATGAGAATTGAAAATACTTTCTTAAATCATTCTTAAAGCTTAGACTCAGCTATAACTAATCAATTTGATTTCTAGTAAGTATTTTCAAAATCCACAAAAACCTAGTAGCAAAAGTTCTTGACAAAGGCAGGCTGAAGTTCATCTTCCCTGAACATCACCACTTCCCAGCTCCTGCTCCTGACGGTTTGCTTTGTGTCGGTTTTGCTGTGCCGAGGAGAACAGGGAAGAGCTTCCTCTTGAGATTTGTGGCAGAGGTTTTTGCTTAATTAACTGGCAGAGAGGCTGCCTGAGAGTGACAGGCAGTGCCTCCTTCCATCCCCAAGCGAGTGGTGTTAATTTCCTGCAAAATACGGGGGGACGTATTCCCATCAGTATGTCCACACAGCTCTTACTGATGCTAATGAGAGCTGGGTGCTTGTATCAAAGGGGAAATTGCTATCTGTGTGCCAGGGCTGCATCCCGAATCAGTGAACGGTGGAATTGCATTGTTTCACTGGTTCTTTTTTGATGCGTTGTGTTTTTCAGCAACTTCATTGTTTTTTCTCCTGTTGCTATAGCTATCCTAAGCCAAGTTTTCCTAAGGAAACCACAGAATAATCTAGCATCAGTTTTGTCAGCATGCCACATTAAATGCTCTGAAGCTGGGATTTCTGGGAAAATAGCAGAGGGGATTTTGGCAGGTCAGACGGGTTCTTCTGGACTTGCTCAAAAATAGTGGTGAAGTTGTTTCATGTGGACAGCTGTTTGTCTGAAAGCTTCCTTTATTAGAATATGAAAGTGATTCAGCCCCCTAATTCACCACTGGAAATCTATGCTACCGTCCAAGACACTTAAAGGAATCACATTTACAGTTCTAATTGATAGCCACTGTTTTGACAGGCAAACACATTTCTCCTCCCAGTGGCTTCATGCAATTGGCCTCCAGCAGACCTTACCATTAGCACAATTCTACTGAAAAGAATATACAAGCTAATAATAAATCTGTAGGGAAGGATGTTAACCACAAACTGCTATGTCTAATTAGGAAAGTACAATAGCCAGGGCCAAGGAGGGAAGGTATTATTTATCCAGAAGGACTGATCGTGACGGTTTAAAAATGCAAAGCTATCTATTATTTACTATACTGAAACACGTCTTTCAAAACACAGTATGTATAACTGCACTCTTACTTTGGCATTGTTTTGAATGTTACTGCTTTGTAAAAATGTCAGCTACAGTAGAAGTGCAGAGGTGGAATTTGTGATGCTTCAAACTTAGAAGTTCATTGTGGAACCTAAAAGCAAGTCATCTTAGGTTTTCTCTCTGCCTTTACAACCTCCCTTTCCTGTTCAAGAACCGTCTCTCTCCCTCTTAGAAGTCTCCTTTCGAAAGAATCTCTTCACTGTGTGCTATTTCTTAGTTCAGAGTTTCTCAAGCACTCTGTGCAGTGCAGCGCTCAAATACACGCTGATGCATCCCGCTGAGAAAGAGTGGAGACCGTATTTGGTAGCTCAGCTACTGCAGAGATCTCTGCATGTCTCGACTGCACATTGCTGCGCAGTGTCTTGGAGGCAAGAGTGCTGGTTCCCAAGACACATTCCTTTCGTTTCGTAGTGTGACTAGAGATTCTCATATGGTGCCTCAGTAGCTGAAATGCTAAGAAAAGCACGAAATACAATGAGAGTTTTGATAGGAGAAAAATGAAAAGTCCTTCCCCTTATAAACATGCAGAATACATACATATACTATACAGACATACGTAGTTGATACTTTAGTGAATTCTGGGGTCATGTGGTTAGGAGGAGGGGAAAGAGACACACATCATATTTCTGCATGAAACAGAAAAGAAAAAATTTCAGCAGTCTGTTCTTGTCAAGTTTGGCACCCAGAGAGCTGTCTTTTAGCTCCCTTCAGTTAGTCTTCTCCCTGTCCCGCCTTTAAGTGGTTCTCAGTTACCTGCAGAGGGCTGGAGGTGCTGGTGGGACACCGAGGCGTGCTGGCTCTCACTTGACTGCAGAATTTCCAAACCCACATCTAACAAAACCACAAAGTCAGCAAGTAGTTCCGGAGGGGCAGCTGGTGACATCAGCGGACTGCAGAGAGTGTCTCTGTCTCCTGCTTTCTCTTACTGACTGAACCTTAGAGGAATAGATTCAGTCAGAAACTGCATTTATCTTTTTCCTGCATGACAGAAAATAACAAAGTCCTGGAAAAATTACTACTGCCAGCTTTTCTCTTTCTTTTCTTTTAGTGGAGAGATGAGAAAATGGGCGACTGTGAAATGGGAATTAAGACAGCAGAGTCAAGGGCATAATGCTCTGGTCCTTTTTCTTTGCTTTGAGTATGGAGTTACCATGCCCAAGACATGGGCGTGATCATCGTGTACCTGTGGGGTTGGCAGGTTGGCATTTGCAGACTCTGTACAGAGTAGGCATAGCTTTGTTCCTATGCGCTGTCTGGGACAGAATTAGATTTCACTTCAGAAGAAATTACTTGCCTGTAGGGTGGAACCAAGAGGGGAAAATGGCTGCTGCTGTATGGAAATAGGGAAATATAATAATATATGGGAATAATTCCTTACTTGGGTGGAGGGTAATTCTGCAGTCTGGTGGACAGGCAGGCAGGCCTTATTGCATTGGACAGACTATAAACTCATTTTTCCCTCCTGATCCAGCTGTAAATCACAGCTGTGTTCTATTACTGTAGCCTTTTCTTTCTTGATGTATGTGATACAGGATGCAGAATTCTTGTATGGGTGACCAAAAAGACCAGCAACATGGTCATCAGAAGATGGTCATCATTTCATGGGAACAGATGCATAGCTGCCATTCAACACCATGATTTTCTTGGTCAGATACTAATAGTGGCGACCCCTCTTCATAAACACTATCTCGAACACTCAGACTACCTCAGCATGCTTTATAAGTTTCTTGAAGTATGAAGGATGACTCCTCATAGCTACCTTCTGTTGTCTGGGTTTTACATAGTAACTGATGAGAGTTATTCCATTGCACTGATCCAATAGATGGACTTTGTGGTTTTGCACCAATCACTTCTAACTCAGGTGGCCCAAGTCTTAGGGTACCGTCATGTTCCTTGGTTTTTGTCTTTGGTCATTTCCTATGCTGCAGAAGTGAGATTTGATATATGATACAGATGGACAGAACTACCCCACTGGTAAGGATTTCCTAATACCTAATTACTAGAGTGAGTTACAGTAACTCACTTCTACCTAAATTAAGAGCAAGTTCCACATTTGAAAAATAAAAGACATGAGGCTGAAAGGCTTAGGGAAAGATGATGTATGAAAAGATTTTAGGATCATTGTTTAGATTGCCTCTGTCCTGCAGTTTCTAGGCAGAAGAGCAAGCTCTGGCATTTCACGTGGCAAACAGCATCCAGTCTTTTATCTGGTACTGAAACACAGGTAATATCCAAGACAATGATACCACAATGAAGATTTTCTTTTATTGGTGTCCACAT
Organism: Steatornis caripensis; assembly: GCA_013398225.1. Taxonomy (NCBI): domain Eukaryota; kingdom Metazoa; phylum Chordata; class Aves; order Caprimulgiformes; family Steatornithidae; genus Steatornis; species Steatornis caripensis. The sequence goes on from VZSC01011942.1 coordinate 313,524, forward strand.
GGTCGATACTCTCAGCATAAACTTCACTGTGTAATTCAGGGCTTCTGTTTGACATTTTGTTTCCGCACGTGACCCTCTCCATTGAAGACTAGATTATGTACCTGTGAGGTGTTACAGCAAGCAGCTTCTCAGATTCAGTGCTGGGAATTCTTTCACTCACCCTTAAGTCTGTGAACGATGTGATGATCCAAGCATTAATACAAATGCGATTAGCTGTCTTTTCTCAGCTTTGCTTTGTTCTACTGATGCCTACAAGTTACATAATGAGCAGCATTACAGGGTATGCATTAAAGGCAGCTCCCCATTGTAGCAGGCTTCATGGCAACTTTATTTTCCTTTTAGCAAAACTTCAGTGGGGAAAAAAAATTGCGCTGTTGATTTATTTTGAATGAACTCCTGGGAGGCTTCCTAAGCATGCCATGTGGAAAGCTCCTTGAAGTGCTGAGGGTTAATACTCTCTGCTCTTAATTTCAAATTCCAGATAAATATGGTTTCAGCTTTGATCCTATCTGGACTAATTCTTTGTCACTGTACTAATTAATTCAGCATGCTGCAGAAAAGATGCTAATTTGGGCATCAAAGAAATAAACGGGTGAGGGGAGGTTGTGTTTAATCAGAGTTGTTAAAAAAGATAAGTTTTACTCCCGTTTGACTGGATCTGGAAGCTCAGTCATTTTAACCTAGCTCCAGCAGCCTGATACAGTAAATTAAAATATATATATATATATGTATTAAAAAAAAGGCACTTGTTCACTTAATGTTGACATAACAAGAGCAACATATATTGGTGTTAATAATGTGGATTTCTTTACATTTGCATTTTCTACATAACCTTCCTTTTTTCTGCTGATCATCACCACTTTAACTCTCGTCGCAGCATTAAAATAATGTGGTTTATCTCCCAAAATAATATGAAGATGGCTAAATAGGAGGGTACTCAAATTCATTAAGTTTAGCTACATTTGTGAAATACAAATAATAATTGTAGCACAGGACATTTTAACAAATTGTTGTGTGCCTCCACTGCTGTGATAGATCAGAGGCTGGGTTGTTTTTCCCTTTTCATGGGAGCTGGTTTTGATTGCCTAAGCTGCCCTGTCGTCTTGCCGCCTGCCTCTCGCTTGGTGCTGCCCTGGGAGCGCGCCCCAGCAGGCGGGAGAGCAGGGAGCTGCGTAACACTTTCCTGCAAGCAAACCTCACCCAATCTAGTTAAAAGCGGATTTCTTTTTTTCTTTACTTTTCCAAATCTCTATGCAACTTAGCAAACAGTATTGGTGTCCTACACGGCACTGCCCCGCCCAGCAGTGTTCCCATTTTACCCCTTCCGCACCCTTTCTCCAGAGTTGGGGGCACTACCCGCTTGGGAGCGGGGAGCAGAAGGGGCTGAAATGGCCCTCTCCTGATTTCACCATCTTACCGGGGCTTTTCCTTCACCCTGGCAAAACAGGGAGGCTCGGTCAAGACCCGCTCCTGAGCAGGGCTTTGTCACAAGGAGGTCTTGGTTCAACAGGTCTCGTATGCTGGGACATCTCGATGTCGCTGGGGCTAAGTGCTCCACAGAGGGAACAGGATCCACTCACTGGGAGCCGGGGCAAGGAAAAGAGATGCTCACCCCTCCTGGCCCGCAGGCCCCGTGCAGAGCTGCTCTTTTCCCAGAAGTTTAGCTCGGGTCATGGAGGTACTTTCATCTTCTTGGATATTGGTGAAGATTCGAACAGTGTTGCCCAGCCCTTGCTGTAGGTGCTCCGTTCTCAAAATGTCGAAACATGTTTTACCAAAACGTGTTCTCTTCTTTCTGCAGTTTCTTCAGCTGTTGCAAAGCTCTTGGTCCCACTGGTGTAATACTCAATGGCATAATTCTGCCCAATAAGTAAACATTTAATAACAAACCTTTTAGGGTTTTAGAGAGACACTAAAAATGTAAAAGATGTATTTCATTAATGCTGCTGTTAACGTAAATGTAAAATGAGCCTGGCCTGTAATCACCAGCAAGTCTGACTCACTAAGGATCTTTACGGTGATGTTTAATACTCTGTAAAAGTGTACGTATGAAAGTGATTAATCAAAGCACAGCACTGCTTCTAGAGTATTTCTTCTGCTGTAGAGCTGAGTGATAAAATAACTTAAAACACACGGCAGTAGTGGCAGTTAATAAGCTTTTTATAGTCCCTGTGTGAACCTGAAAATCATACCTTATTAGTATCTTTATCTTTCTTGCTCACTCATTCATTCTTACTCACACTTAAATTTAATTTTAAGGGTTATTTCTAGTCTTTCATAAGGGAGCTGCTTTAATAATCTCGGCATTTTTCCCCGTTTGATGTGAAATGACTAGGAGACAGAGCTTTTGTCATATGTACTTTACAAATCACTCTGGTTTTTTACAGATCATTTCTGGAGATGTCAAGATTTTATGACATTGTTAGGCTTTGTATCTTGCTTGACTCCGTCGTAGGCCCTCTTGAATTATTTCCCCACAGTTGTTTGCGATTCCATTGTGTACCCTGTTAGCTGCAGTGACTCCTACTGATCTAGGGCAACTGAATTAACTCAGAAATCCAAATTGCTGAATTTAGTCAGCAAGCTGCTTAGGGTTCCACCCACCAGATGTTTCTCCTGCTTAGAAGTCTGGGACTTCATAGACCTGCCTGCTTTTTAATCCTTAAAGCAAATATCAATACATTTGAGATCTGGAAGCTCACGACTCCAGACAGAAACGAAGTGTTGCCATGACCACAGCTGTAGGTCTTGCATGTAAGACGTTTATCCCGAGTATAACAGAACAGGCCTATAGAAGGTTTGTTTTAATTTTTGTCCCTTGGAAGCCTTGAAAAGAAGCGTACATATGCTTTAATGTTATAGCCAACAGAATGGTAATAAATACTGCAAGATGACGACACACATTGGTGTTCAGAGATTTCGTTCATTTAATGCTTCTAAGGGGAGAAATTTTAGTTATTTGCGGGGCACCCTTAATAGAAATAGGATAGTTCCTCACTCTTGCTCAATATGTTTTCAACTGTGGCATATGGGCTTTTGCCATAAGGATGAAGCACTCGGAGGTCTGATCACATAAAGAAAATCCCTTTATGCTTTTCTTTACAGGAGGACTATGCTCCAATTGGTTGGAATATTAATTTTCTCAACTGAAAAGTATACTAAGGTTATCAGGGCTTTGACTTCTTTAACAGTACTTCGCAGGCATTTACAGTGGATAATCGGAGAACTGGGACAGTCACTCAAATAACCTGAGAAGATATAGATCTATTTCCTTGCTGTTGTTATGATTACAAGTGGCTTCATTTGACATGAACTGATTACGGATGGATATAGAATGTGAGAGGATACAGCTGATCCATTTCTTTTCAGGTCTTCTAGTTATATTTCTCCATTTGCTCCATAAGGTTTTCAGAGTACCAATTTTGTCGGATATTAAGTTGAAGAGAATTTTGCTGTGCACAGTATAGCAAAACAGACCTTTTAAAAATGTGTGCTATACTTTTTTTCATTTTTTTTTCATTCTTCTTTCAATAGTATTAATATGGAAGGCAGATTTTACCACAGCCCAATTATTTGGTGCCTGGAGAACTGGAAGCTTCAAATCCTAAAGCCATTCAGTTTTCATAGAATTTTAATATGGATTTGATTAATTCCATAGTATAATTTCGACAATAGATTTTATCCTGTCCTTGTTGAAGTCAGTGGCGGGCCTCACACTGATACCAGTGAGAACAGGGTCAAACCCAGTTGGGCAGCAAGTACTCTTACCTCTTTTTTTTTTCTTCCTATAAGCAGTAGAGAGCCATTAAGCCTGTAGTGCACAAACCCTGGCGAAATTACAATGGGTGGAAGTTAATTTTATCATCAGAAGCCCATGGCAATTAGAATACATGAGTGAGCAGACTATAAATTTTAGGACAGAGTGTATAAATTCGGGCAGAGATGATACTGGGGGGGGGAGGTTTGTGGCTTAATGCTGTCTACTCTGTATTGCTTTCTCGACAGTGTTAACTTTTTGCTGCTTTTATTTTTTAATGTTTGTGCAAGATTTTTGTTGAGCTGAAAAACATATTACAGTAATAATAAAAGAGAATGGATTTTTATGATACGGCAATGTGCAAAAGAGGCCAGAAATCTGAACATTTCCCTAGCCTTGAGCTATAGCCTGTATACTTAGCGTAACAGGTAAAAATCGTAAACCTGCACAAATCCCTTCTGAAGCAAAAAATAGCAAAAAACCAGAAGTTGTTTTCATCAAGACCAACTCAGTGTTCCCAATTTATAATTACACTGGAACTTGCCAATTTTATGGCAAGAGCAGCTCTGCCAGCAAACAGCACTATTTTTGCTGAAAGTTGTCATGTTGGCAGTTATTACAATCAAATTTGTCACTTTATTTTACTTAAAATGTATTTTCCTGGTAAGCAAGAAATAATATCTACACTTGGAAAGGACATATGTTAAAGATTTTTTTTTTACATTTCTCTCGAGCATGCAACATATCCAACTTCAACTCCCTGCAGCAATACAAAGTGCCCAAGAATAATGTTTTCAAAATCAATGCGTACTACAGTCGAATATGAGACTCCACAAACCCATAATTGAAACTGTGGGAGAAAAGCAGGCAGCCTGAATATAAACAAAGTACCGGAGTTGAATTATGACCAAGATGCAAGTGCTAATACAGCCTCTCTTGAGAAAACTGCCATGAGACCTTTGCTACATGTGCAAGTGTTAGAAAGCCGGGGTGTTTCAGGTGCAGCCTGCTGGTGCTCATCCCCAGGCAATTTATTGTTTGGCTGCCTGACATCTCTGTAGAGAACAATATATGCAGAGTTTCATCTAGCTTTTCTTTTTCACCTGGGTCGTCTCATATCTGTGAGCCCTTCTCACTCTGTACGTACAACCTCTTTCTCCTTGTGTTTCTTGGCTGCTGCCTTCACTGCCACCACCCCACCCCAACAGCGTTTGTGTCTCCACAGTCCCTTGGGGCTGCTAGAACTCAGAAGGCAGCAGTGGAGTCAGCGTGCTGCTCTATGCTCGGGAAAAGCAAAAGCCTAGAGAGTATCTGCTGTCTTTCTGGAAGCACTGCAATGAGTAGGGACCATAAAACAAGAATTGAAGATTGTTTTTAAATGAGGTGTATGTGTATTTTGATTGGAGGATCCCTCAAAGAACGTAAGACACCATCTCTCTCTATTGCCACACATAAAAAAAAAGGAAGAGAAAACCATGCACTGAGATACGATCTTCATACTCCCCAGCATCATCCATGGCAGAGCCACAATAAAGCATCTCGTGTTATTACCTGTAGCATTTGCCCTTCTCATTAGCACCAAACACTACCTGTCTGTCCCTCCCGTCCATCATTCCCTTTCTCACCAAGTTCTTACTGTCTGGAAGACTTGCTGTGGAATCCCTAAGAACTTCATTTGACCACAAGCTCAGACTTACTGATTAAATTCACAAAAAATTTGGATCATTAACTTATGAGCCTGACAGGGTATTTGCAAGATTTCTGCTTTGAACAGAGGAGAAACCTAAAGTCAATGATTTGCAGCTTAAGTGTTTGCACAGTAGTTCAGCTATTCCACTTGAGGCAGTTTGGGCTGACAAGAAAAATAAAAAGGGTGAAAGAAAGATCACTGAGACAGTGCTACAGACTTTCACAGGAGAGTCTGCAGTTTTGAGTCCGAGTAATTAGTTTGTGATATGATATATTTAGTGAAGAAAATATTACATTTCTTTACATTGTTGTCATGCATGCAAGGACACATTAATTTGCATGGGAAGACACAGACTGATCATTTACTTACTTGCGGAACTGAGCATTTCAAATTGGGGAAGAGGAGGGGAGTTTTTAGGCTCTTTGGCCCATAATTCATGAGCACATTTTACATACTTGACCCCAGTATTCTGTCTAGCTCCACCAGAAATGAAACGTAGCTCCCCAGGTCAGTCATCTTTTATAGGCTCTGTAAAGCAGACTTACGTTATGCGTATTTGTACAGCATATAGAACAGTGGGACCTCCAAACTGATTGGGGTCTCTGGAGGACTTTCACAGCATAAATATCGCATGATAGTGTATTAATAGGCAGACAGAAAAACCCAGAAGTACTTTTAAAAAGAGCTCTTATGAACTATCTACTTTTGTACTTTCAGAATATAGCAAGATTTTATTCTTTTCAATTGCATCCTCATTTAAATAAAGAGCAAACCCTTAAATTAAGACCAGACATGAATGAGAGAGAGTAGTTACTGATAAGAGCAGAACACACGGTCCAGTCTGGGTGCTGACACCACAGCCGCTGCAGATTACTTTGAGAGCTGTCCTGTGGTAAGAAGAACTTTCAGCCACTTTAAAATGTGTCCTATTATTAGTCCAGCCCTGCAGCGCCTTGCATTTTGGGTTTCGTGGGGCTTTTCAACTTTGTCTCAAGCAACAGCTTTCTAAGGTACAGGGTCCAAATCAATTTGTAACCAGTCCTGCTTATTGCATGTGCCCCATTTCATACTGGTAATTTGTTTTGCAATGTGAGAAATTTATGAATGACTAACATAACAACTCACAATGTTTCGATTGCCTTGAATTTCTGTGGTTTATGATAGATAGATATTGGGTATTTTTCTAGTATTTCCTGCTGATGCCTTCCTTGATCTCTTAAACAGATTTGGAAAGAAAAAAGAAGATAGAAGTGGGAAAACAGATCAGAAGGGGAATCCAAAGCAAGGTGTACTTAAAGAGGAGGAGCTGGAGAAAATGAAAGATGAACGTGAAAGGTGAGTAAATGGTGACAGCATCTTTGTTCATCAGATGAGGAATTTCAAAGCAAGGAATTACTTGAAGGGACAGCCAGCCAGCCTGGCTGGAGATATCCCAGACCATGTCTGCTGGCACTCAGGTCCAGGCAGTGCACAGGTTTAAGCCGGTCTCCTGGCCGAGTCAGGGCTCCTGCATGACAGGAGCTTGTCTATCTCCTGCGGCTTCTGTGCCTTTTGCTGCGGTAACTGCTGTTCAGATCCCACCTTCTGCTAAGCTGATGAAGATCAGTTCCTTCAAAACCTGTTTCACCTCTGCTCATTCCCAAGACCGTCTGACTTGGTAATTTTTTTCTCTTACTTCTCTAAAGCGCGAACCTCCTCCACTCTCTCCTGACTGCCTCTGCTGTGTTTTCTAGCACTCTAGACCTCTTTGGCTTCAGCTGGCTGTGCCATCAAATGGTGATTTTTGTATTACGTATGTTCTTTTCTGTACAGCGTTTGCTGGTTAGCCACACGTTGCAGAAATACCTACTCAACAAATGCTGAGTGTGCCAAGACACACCAGAAAGCAAGCAGGTTCAAATGGTTAAAACCAGTCCGAAGAGGCAGGGTTCTGCAAGCAGTGGGGTGGGTGACATGTGCAAGGCAAGAAACCGTATGTGTGCCAGCTGTGAGTTGCCATATTTCTGAGGTAAGGCTCTGAGACTGAAATGAAGGGAACCACAGATGTGAATGAGCCTAGTTCTCCGTGTTGTTCATAAAATACTCCCTTTTCATGCCCAATCTTAGCAACTTCATTATCTTTCAGACAAAGAGAATTTGTACTTTTCTGCTTTGCACCATGTCTGCCCTTCAGGAACTGGGGACAGTTTGTAAGTGCTGACAAGGCTTGGTGACCTTCTCCTTCCCCTTCCCCAACTCATCCAGATGTACTTCATGATATGCTGAAGGTCTTTGTTTCCCTCTGATGGCTGCTATCAGAAGAGTTAGAGAGCCCTACTTGCTGACTCTCAAGAGGTGTCTGCAGTTGCTATAAAACTTTCAAGTTGTAGTAATATGGGGTGCCAGGGCACGGGGAAAGCTTTGATGGGTCTGTTTACTTCACTAGAGCATCCTGCTGATGGGCAGGCAGGGTCTTTCCACACAGGCCAGCCTTTGTGGTGCTGGTCAGTGCCCAGGGAAGACACTCTGCTTTCATTCAAGTCATGCAGTGCCTGGTCAGCAGTATAAGTGGTAGCTAATGGGTTTGATGTGGAAAAGAAATAAAACCAAAGCCCAACCCTTAAAGTCTGCTGTTAATATTTACCATTTTAAAAGCTAGTAAGATATGTAGTTGCTACAGTGCTGCTACTGGATACGCTTGGCCAGTGTTTCAGTATTTAGTTCATCTAAGTAATGTCAGGAGAAACTTTGTACCATTTGTTTTAAAATTTCTGTGCCGCGTCCTTGATTTTGCCAGATTGATGAGTGCCTTTATTTTAAACTGCTGACTCCCAATTTGGATACTGGCAATTTGAGAGGTATGTGTCCTTCATTTTAAAGAAGCCAGTGTCTTTTATTAGGATCCTGGCAAGCTAAGAAGCATGTATCCCATCTGTTAAAGGGCCAGTGTCATTTACTAAAATGTTGGCAGGCTGCAAGGAATGAACCCTTCTGTCTGGAGGTCTAACGTTCCAATTGGACACAAGATAATTGTTCTTAATATTTCTTTAGCATTGTATGCTTTTTTTTTAAATTACAGTCACTGATTGACAGTAACTTGGTAAGACTGTGTTAGAAACTGGCAGCTCAATGTCTTCATCATTCTGTTTTCTTTAGTAATGATTTCAGTTTTGACCTGGAAGAGTTTCCAACTGAAATGGAGAACAGCAGGTGTGTTGAGAAGTGGATGAACCAGGATGATATTTTTAACTCCCTTACTTGATTCTTCTTCTATAATGCACAAGAATAGAAATATCACCCTATTTTTTTGTCTGGTGATATAGCCTATATGTTTGGGGGACTAAAATTTAAAAATAAAAACTAAAAAAAAGAGGAGTGAAGAAACTTTCCCTACGTTATCCTCGAAACAATGCAACGCATGCGGTAAAAACAAGCAATTCACTTCAGCTTTCTAAATTAAGCAAGAGCATGGCTGTGTATGTTTGCCAGCATACGACTATCTACAGGCTGACTGTTGAACCCTTCCTGAGTTGATCATAAAACAGAAGAGACTTTATCTTTCCTAGAGAAAAATTATATAAGGAAGTTAGTTCTCATATATGGTAAGAACTGTTTGAAAAATTTATTAAAATCAGTGGAAGGAAACATTACCTGACTTGAATTCAGTCCTTTTGCTTAGTTGTTGACTGATCACCTAGTGACGATGCTCAGTAAGACAGTAAAGACAAGTTTTATAGCTCTGTCCCAAGATTTAGTAATTCTATAATGTAATTCGAGTCCAAGATTTTAATGCATGTACTGGCAAAGAAAACTTTGTGGCACATCCACACCATAGATCTTCTGCCTCTATGACTTCACAAGCTGCCGTCCTGCATACTTGGTCTCATATTTATAAAACCAAGCTTCACTGAAGCTTACTAGAACACAGGAATATTTTCAGATCTGTTCTTGTTGACTGAAGTAGGTATATATTAAAACTATTAGGGATGTAATAGTAGGACAGATTATAGAACTGTTGATAGAAACGTAGCATGTTTTGTCCCAACACCTGTGAACAAATGCTGTATTTAACAGCTTGACCAAAATACAACTTGCTTTTCTAACATTTAACCTTTTTAGAATTAACTTAAATGTGCACCTAATTTTACCTTTCCAAGATTAGCTGTATAAGTAATTCTTGTTCAGATCCTCAATCCAATAATTACAGTATTGAGGTCAGGTATTTTTGCTTAAACTTCAATTTTCTTAAATGTTGAGTGCCTAAATATTTCAGGATCTGTCGTATTAACTGATACTATGATTTTTCAACTGACAGATGTTTTTTTCAGATGCCGAGCTGTGCATTTTGGACGCTAGTGGAAGAGGTCAGAGTAGTTGATTTTTGAGCTGGGTGTGACAGGATTAATGATCAAGTGCATTTCAGCATCTTAGCAGCTGTGGACCTTGCATGGTTTTGGATGTTGGTTCTGCATGCAATATATGCTTGGCAGCTCTTCAAAAAACAGATTGCTGTTCCAAGATCTCAGCTGAGAAATATTTTTCAGTAGGAAATACATTTGCATTTTGCAGAAGCAGGCCATCTCTTGGAGTTTTGCAAAGAGTTTTTTGGTTGGTATAGGATAGGTACAATAACATCTCACAGAATTCCAGGGATAGGCCTGTTGTAAAGGATGCAGCCTTCTTCCAGAAATTTTGACAAGATTTACAGACGTGCAGAAATGGCAGATGTGTTCGCTGCACAATTATGGGTTGGCTGTGCAGTACAAACTCAGTGGCTCTGGCTCAGACAGAAAACATCAGATCTTACGTAGGTGTGCTACATCAGCCTAAGTCCATCATCCTCAGAATAGGCTGGATTTCCTGCTTGCACAGAGAAGGAATTGTACAGTGTGTGTGCAACAAGTCTGGCACATCCAGAATGTGTTAGAGCAAGTGGGCGTATGCAGACAGAGTATGGTAGTGCAGATGCTTTCCAAAAGAGTTGGACTTGCTTGCACGTTGGTCCTCAGCTTAGAATTGCCTGGCAACTCCTTTTATGGGCCACCAAGTTTCAGATTTGAACCTTAAAAAGTGAAAGTAAATTTAGTATTTCTCTAGCCTGGTAATTTCTACTTCCATTCCACGTTGTCCTATTCTCAGTTTTCAGTACAGCTCTGTGGGCTGTACTGTTGCTGCAGTTCTCTGAAGCAGCTCCACATCCTGCGCTGAAATGCTGACGTCATTATTATTTTACTTCTTGTATTCCCTAGCAGCCCTCACCAAGATCAAGGTCTCATTGTGCTCGTTGCTGTTAGGGAAGCTTGGGCCTGACCCTAAGCACTACAGTTGGGGTAAAAGAGAGAAAATCTGCCAGGAAAAAAAAAAGCATTGTGTGGGTGGGAATCTGACATGCAGGCAGTGCAGCTGCTTGTCCAGGTTCTTAAAAAGTCCCTGTCAGGCTAGGAATTTGTTCCAGACCTCAGCCCCAGGCCTCCTTTCCTTTTTTTCAAAGGCAGTACTTTATTATATGACTGTTACTTCTGCAGGCTTCAACTGGTTAACGGGATCTTAGGATGTTAGGCATTCCTTGTTTGTAATAGCCTTATCTGTGTCCAATTGAATATGAAGTCAGCACCTCCTCTAAATTTCACTATTTTCTTTTTCTCCTCCTACCTCCTTTAGCTTTCCTTGTGCCACAGTGGGACAACACCACTTAAACTTGACTGGGGGAAGTCAGAAGTTCATGACACAGATAGTTTAGGAGGACAAACTTAACTGGTGATACAGTTCTCTGAGGTGGTGGTTTGTCCTTCCTGACACAACTCGAGTGGTTCATTGGACTGAGGCCCTACTTTAAATAAACTCATCGTTTTGTTCACGCTTCAAAGAGTTTGGCTGTAGTAAAGCATGTACTCCAAAGGTCTAGAATCTGCCCATAAAAGGGAAAAGCGAATGCTGTGTCTGAAGTTTATTTTGATCAAGCTGACTCAAATCTGTATTTTTAGTGTGTTCTGTATAAATTACTCAGAATTTATCATTTTAACAACAAGATGTTCACTACATTATTAAATACTGGAAGAGATCATCTCTTTTCTTTCCCTCAAAACAAGAGTTCTCTCCCTACCTCCATCTTTTTCCCACTTGTTTGGGCTTGCTTTTTAATTTTCTAACGTTTGAAAATCGTTGTAAAACAAACTAAATAAATATATTGGGCACTTGAGTTTTACACATAATAATTTGTTTGCCTTTCAAATGCAAATGAAGTGACTATCAATTGAAAGAAAAACTATTTTTTCCTCTTTGTTTGTGATTATTTTACTGGAATATCCCTGCTGAGACCAAAGTCTCTCTTCCAGCAGAGTCAAACATTTCTGTGACATTAGAATAAAATCTCACAAAATGAAGCACCTTGTTGAAAACGGGATGATTTTAAAAAGCAGCACATGAGTTGGTGAATAAGGAGGCGCTCTATGTAAAAAATAATAATCTGCATTTGTTCGTAGAAGTAGTTTGTTGTTTTCTTAAAACAGTGTTGGGTTTGTAGTCCTCATTGGAATTAAGTGAGGATTTTTTTTTAATTATACTATGTTTTTGAGTAGTGTGTTAGAGAAGCAGAAGGAACATCTGGCCCTTGCTTTCTGAACGTCTGAACTGAATTTTGAAGTTACAGCGAATCTCAAATTTGGATAAAATTAAATTGTTTCAGTTTTTATATTAAAGACTGAATTTCCTTTACTTTTTGGAAACATTCCAGCAATTGAAGAGAGCTTCTCTCTTGTCTTATCAGCTCTGATGCTTGTTGCCTGTTGCCATAGTTAAAAAATCAATACATATGTTTTTGATATTTGGCAAATAGGTTTCATTTTGCAGCTGCAAAGATCCCTGTACGAAGGGAATGCATCTTACAGAAACAACATTTAGAGACCACTTACATATGAGAGAATGCTTGTGAGTGAAACTCCATTCCATTTCTGTCAGCGTTTGTTTCATTATATTTAATTACAGACAATTTGTATGTTACTGGAAATCAAAATGAAAACAAGAATAGCTTTTTGCATGGCAGTATCATAGAAAAGCCAAATTGTTTTGAATCAAAAGTTGAAACTCAGAGTGTTACAAAAATGAAACTATGGTTTTTGAATGTGTAGTACATCCTAGAGCGCGCTCATACGCACACACATTGTTACTGACCCCATGCAGCTTTTGTGGCTGTTTTATCCACTTGCCAAGTCTAAAAGTGTTGTTATGGCTGTTTACAGTTCATGTCGTCTCTGATAAAATGTTGGTAATTGCTCTTCTCACCATTAAGCTCTGTGCTAAACCACATGTTTTTGGGACTCCTGAGCTTGTGCATCATTATTTATTAAGGGTTAATCCAACATGGTATATCTGTTCATTGAGTATTCTTGACTTTGCAGCACGGCTAGGTCCTGTGGTTGAGACAAAATAAAGCGTTGGACGGGATCCCAGTTTTAATACTCCCAATTTATTATAACCATTGAACCCTGATCAGATCACGGATTGGATTGGATCCCAGTTTTTTAAATGTCCCAATTTATTGCTGGCTTGCAACCCTGATAAGAATACATATTTGATTAAGGCTTCAGTTTTCAAAAATTCCAGTTAATTACTTTTAGATTCTTATTAGATCATAGCTGTGTAGTATGGTATGTTGAAGTTATGAAAAAATTACTGGATGATGTTGCACAGGTCAAGGTCGTAGTTTCATTTTATGCTGACAGTATGAAGTTATCAGATTTCTGTTTATTACTGTGGCAGCACTTGCACTGGACAGGAGGACAGATTAATCCCAACCCATTGATTCTGAATGATTCTCATTTTAGATCTGCTGCTGCTCTGCATACCAGAGCATGTAATAAAAGCCTACCACTGAACGTTGAGAGACTGGTGTTTGGTTATGAGTAGCTGAGGCAGACTGTGCTCACCTACGTTTTACAGGTCGTGGTGTGGCATTTAGAACAAAATAGCAATTTTTGAGCTGCTTCATGTGGCTAATCCACTGCTGGAGGACGTTTTTAAGACCACATTAGGCTGCAAGTTAATCCCAGCCTGTGCTAGCTCAAGAATATTAAGAATTGAGGGTAACAGAATGGCACATGGAATTGGCCTTTTTGTTTAACTATCCCAGTACTATTCCAGGTGTTGGAGACTGCTGGAATTAGCACTTTACAGGTGTCATAGCTGTACCCTCTAAATTTAAGCACCCGAATTCTCGTCCAAGCCATTTAGCGTCCTTGATTTGCCCTTCATTGAGGCACTGGTTTCACTTTGCTCCGGAGACCAGTTTTTACAAGCTGTGCCACCTGCCCGCCTAAAAGGTCAGGCAGCTTGGAGGCAACGGCCTGGCTTTCTTGCGTAAATGGGCCAATGCATGGTTCTTTTCAGTGTATATGGGAGTTCTATTACTTGTTGTTTTTTAAAATGATGCTATAAAACAGAAATACCACAGTTAGAAACTTTTAAAGGCCAAACTAATACAGAGAAACTAGCCAGTGTACTAGCCAGCCTGGGTAATAGAGTGCTTTCTAGGAGACAGACTAATCTGGCCTAGAGATTTCTTTGATGCAGTCCTGAATGTAGGTCAGCTCTTGCCTACCCCAAAATCAGTGAGGGCATAAGAATGACTTGGAGGCTGCATTTCATTCCTTGCCCTTCCATATGTGATTTATGACAGTCTATCATAAATCTTTGGCGTGCACTTTGAAGTAGTGCCACAGCACAGAATTCCTTTTCTCACTCCCTTACCAACAGGGAAAAAATGAGAATACAACTCATGGGGATAGACAGGCAGGCAGGAAATCAGTTTGCATGCGTAATCCTCTGTAGTGAGCTTAAACCAAAATAACTGAGTCTTAAAGCTTTGTCTGTTCAGTCAAAGCTAGTTTTTGCTTTCTAATCTGGGACTGTTAATTAGAAACAACCTGTGAATCCCAGACTAACAGATGGAGACTGTTCCTGTTCTTGAACAGAGAGATTCTGTTCCATAGGTTCCATGGTCAATGTCATATGTGTAGAATAAAGAAATGTGCATGGATTATCATATCACATGGAGCTAGGCTTGCTCCTTCCACTATTAGGATTTCATTCAAATGAAGGCATAATGTTTATGCAGTTGCAGAGATGGTTGTGTGAACTCGTGAGGTCTCACGAGCGAAGTGGAGTTGCGAGTATCTATGCAGGAAGTTGTCATGGTTTAACCCCAGCCAGCAACTCAGCCCCGCAGAGCCGCTTGCTCACTCCCCCCTCTGTGGGATGGGGGAGAGAATCAAAAGAGTAAAAGTGAGAAAACTCGTGGGTTGAGGTAAAGACAGTTTAATAGGTAAGGGAAAAGCCGCATGCACAAGGAAAGCAAAACAAGGAATTCATTCACTCCTTCCCATCAGCAGGCAGGTGTTCCGCTGTCCCCAGGAAAGCAGGGCTCCATCACGCATAACAGTTACTTGGGAAGACCAACACGATCACTGCAAACATCCTCCCTTCCTTCTTCTTACCCCAGCTTTATAGGCTGAGCTTAACATTGTATGGTATGGAATATCCCTGTGGTCAGTTGGGGTCATCTGTCCTGGCTGTGTCCCCTCCCAACTCCTTGTGCACCCCCAGCCCACTCACTGGCGGGGTCGGGTGAGGAGCCAAAAAGGCCTTGACTCTGTGTAAGCACTGCTCAGC
>VZSC01011943.1:0-17285 GCA_013398225.1 Steatornis caripensis
ATCGGTTCTGTCCTGGCCCAAACCAGGACAATTACCCACAAAACAAGGGACCGGCTGGCTGTGAGAGCACCTCGCAAGTGCCCGGGGCTGTGAAATCCAGGCCCGTGGTGGATGGGAAGCATGTCCGAGGGCTGCGTGCTAGGGGAGGGCAAGCACAGGGCCCACAAAATGAGAGGCAGTTTTGGGGACAGTGGTTCCCCGCAGCGTGTCTCCCTGCCAGGCTCTCCGCTGCTGACTCACAGCTACCTCTGCCTGAAGGTCCTCCTGCATTTGGGGACCCCTAACTCTCCCTGCTCTCTGGGTGCGGGTGAAGAGGCACATGCGACTGCCTGGCTGAAGTTAGCAGCAGATTTAAAGCTGCTGGAGCAGGCAGAGGAGAGGGACGGACAAATCCCTGCCTGCATGCACACAGGTTAACAAACCAGCAGCTTGTGGTCACTACAGTCTCTTTCTTCACCAGAAAACCCAGTCTCACGGCCAAGAAATTACTTTCCTCCTGAGTTCCCTGTTGCTAAAGGCTTTTTTTTTCCTACAAGGTCTCCGTTTTCCATTCAATTTTAACTCGGATGCTTGGGCCCCAAGTTTGAGCAGCCATATGATCCCAGGGCAGGGTAGGGTGACAGGCCATCCAGCCAGAGCTGTCCTTGGGTTTCTAGTTCCACACTGACAAAATTCCTCCCGCATGAGGGACCTGGCATTGCAGCTTCGTGTCCCCCAGCCTGGGTCCCCCCAAGCAGGGGCAGCGACCATACTCTCCAGCAAGCCCTGCTGTGATGCACCATCTCGCTGCCGTGGGAGCTGTCTGTGTGGGGCCATCAGCCCCATGAGGAGCAAACCCCATGCAGGGAAGTCAATTAAGACAAGCACCTAGTGAGGACAAATCTCAGGAGCAATTTTTTGCTAATGAAAGGCTAGTTGGGGATGAGAGACATCCATTTCTAGTGTAAACCTGGGCAGATTTGCCATATTGAATATATCAGAATTAAATTTATATAAGCTTGAATGGATGTTTTAAAACTGAACTAATTTATACTTAAAATAGAACAGATGTTTCAACATGTTTGGAAATTTAACTGATGTGGGAGCCAGATTCCTCAGACAATCAACAAAGGGAAATATTCTCCCCAACACCTAAGGGGAGATTTCAGACCGCTGCTCTCTGACCTCTCCTTTGGCACACCTCTCCTTTCCCCACTGCCCGTTCAGGGAGTTTAGCGTGATCAGGAAGCTAAATTAGACTGTGTGATAGCATTTAACTTATAATACGCTTTAACTTTTGGTCAGCCATGAAGTGATCAGGCAGTTGGACAAGACGATCACTGTAGGTCCCTTCCAATGGAACTATTCTATTCTATTCTAGTCTAGTCTAGTCTAGTCTATTCTAGTCTATTCTATTCCCGAGTAAAAACCTACTTGTTTTGTCTACATTTTATTGTGAGTTGTTGAAGTCATTTAAATGGAGTTTTAAACCATGTCGGGGACAGTGGGGAAGAAAGAAGAAGGATCAGGCAAGAAGGATCAAGGAGGATGGAAGAAAGCTCAAGGGTTCACAAGAAAAGTGAAGTCCATGGAGGTGAGGAAGGAAGTAAGTCTCTCTTTCAATCCATCACTGTCCTTCTTATACAATCTTATGTGGTCTGTGGCAGTCTTTCTTTATGTATTTTATTGGATTAAGCAAGCAAAAACCCAGACCCGGAACATTACCCTAAAGCCCAGAGAATTACACTGGAGACAAATTTAGTCCCCTTGACTTTGCTCCTGTGATTCTTAGGTTAACTGGCTACCTGAGTTAAAGCATGATTCATTGGTATGGTTAAATGCAGAACCTTTCCTGTGTCTTTCACCTCAGTCACTAAATGCATCTGTAACAAACCCCAGAACAGCCGGTTTCACATACGATGCTGAACAGCTCAGGAACTCCATCACAGAGGTCATATCTGGTGCCAACCTTATGATCCAGATTGCATAGGACTGGTTTTTGTCTGCCACAAAATGCTCTTGGACTTAATCTTGGCCACCAAATGCCCTACCAGAAACTGGAAAGTCTTCTGGGAAAGAGAACTGTCAGTGCAGATATTCTGATGCTCTGGGGATTTGGTTGGTTGTTCCTGTGTTTTGAAATACTGTAAGCTGTATGGCCTTGCACTAGCTTGGAAAACACTGGTAAAAGATAGGAGAGTCTAGAATTCACATCACTATCTTTTACGTTAGAGCAATATTTCAGGCTTTTACAAAACATGTGGTCATTGTATTAATTTATAGTGTACATAAATTTGATGTTAACAGGCATTTATGTTCAACATTGCCTTGCACGACATTTGTTTGCAATGTTTTATTTTTGAGACTCTATATTTTGCAAAGCAGCTGTGGCCTGGCCTTAAATTTCACAGAAATGAGCAGCATCAATTTTATGTTGTTTTGTGGTTTACTCTGGAAAAGCAGATAGTGGTGGGGATTAAATCAAGTGCTCAAAAACAAGCAAGTGCTTAAATGCTTTGTTGGATCTGAACCAGAATAATAAACCTTGGAAATGTGCATGTTTCAGTGAGGATCAGTACAGAAAGTCCTATTTTAGTTAATTAAAAAATGATCTTGTATTCTTTATGACAAGTTTCCTAGCGCTGTTCATTTGTACTGAATCATCTTTTAATACATGCATACATGGCTTTGAATGTGACACTCCTAGTANGGATCTGAACCAGAATAATAAACCTTGGAAATGTGCATGTTTCAGTGAGGATCAGTACAGAAAGTCCTATTTTAGTTAATTAAAAAATGATCTTGTATTCTTTATGACAAGTTTCCTAGCGCTGTTCATTTGTACTGAATCGTCTTTTAATACATGCATACATGGCTTTGAATATGACACTCCTAGTATTTATCTAGTTCATTATTCCTGTGCTATTCAAATGATGCCTCATGTGGCCTTTATTTCACACTGTGTCTGCACTACCAAGCTGCAGCAGAAAGTGAAGGCATACCAAAATGAAAAATAAAGAAAGGATTGTGAATTGCTCATTTCTCCCTATTGCCTTCCCCCAGACAAGGTTTATCTGGAGCCCCTTGATAACACGTCAGCTAACGCAGGAATTGGTTTGACTTTTCACAGGCAGATTGGTAGTAGTGAAGTGCAAGCCAATTTAAGGTATTTTTGGATAGCTGGATGCTGAATTACAAGACTTCAAATTGCAGGAGGTGTTCCCTAAAGTACCAGCCTCATAGGTTAATCTTATCTAACTTGATAGAATCTACAAGTTTGGGAGGCTTTTTTAGGTGTGAAAAAGGTCACAGCAAAGAAAATTGCTTTTGCAGTAATGACACATGGCAATGTCAGTGGGAGGTTCTCCTCAATTATTTTAGGACTCCATTTTGCAAAGAGCAGAATAGCATTGTTCAATCCTGAGACTGAACTTAAACTATATACTGAGGTGACACCCGAAGTCTGTGACATCATTTTCACTGACATTTGTGTTCCTCTTCATAACTTTACTTTTATGCATATGAACGAGGGAAAGTCTCAGCAGATCAGGCCAAGGGCTTTGCCTTCTGAAAGACAGAGCCCTTGGTACTGTGAAAAGAGGGAGTGACAACACCATGCCCCAGCCAATATTCCCAGCTCTCCACAATGATGGTGGTTCAATCCGCTGTTGCTGAGCACAAAATTTGGCCCTCCGAGAACTACCTGGAAGAGGTAGGTGACTACCTGTCTTTTGACGTAGTATGCTCCACTTAAACAGCAATTTGAGTCAATATTCTGTTCTTGGTACTCTGGATTATATAAATATCTCTCTATTCATGGTTGCATGTTAGTAAAACTATTGACACAAAGGCATTGCTTGACTTAAGAGGAATGGCTCCCTGTGCTTAAAATTAGGCATAAAGTTCAACTCGGGTTAGTTATTGGCTGGTGGCCAAAATGAAGTATTTTACCTCCAGACTCACTTTATAAAAAAATTGAAAGAATTAATATTGCTGAGATTGTAACTAGCAACTGGGCCTAACAATCTCCTTTTTGTTCCACAGGGACACTATCTTCTGTAAAGGGGTGCACTGTCAAGTGAGTCTAGCATACCATCTTGTACAAACGTTTCTATGAAATGAAGGCTGCCTACCATTAGCCAAATTTGCCCTTCTCACTTTGTACCTTAAGTGTTGCACTTAAGTATTCAGTAAATAATAATGGCCTTTGGTAATCATATCAAAGACAATGGAAGATTTTATATTAGTTGTCCTTGATTGTGTTTCACACAGAGATCATTGTAACACTGAAATCGGTCAAAAAGTTTATAGGGCATATGTTAAGCTTCATAAAATCCAGTTTTCTTTGGGAGAGAGGTCTGGAAGTATTTTTTTACAGGCAATGTGATCTTGGACCAGCTTTGTACAAAAACTAGAACTGCCAGTAGGACTTCAAGTGCAAAGACAGTATTTCATTTCACTTGTAAAGATCATCAAACTAAACCATGGATTATAAAATATGGTTTATAATAAAAAAAAAAATGCCAGAAAGGTAAACACATGCAATTGCGTAACTTACTGGCACTGCTGAGGAAGGCGGAGACTGGCAGCCAAAGTGCAGAGAGGATGACTGGATGGTAAGCTAGTGCATGGAGTCACGAGACCATTTCTCCCTATGGCGTCTGAGTTCTGTGGCATATTGAGTTCTGGGAGGAAAGCCAGGAAGGTTTTTCTCAAAGGAAAAGGGGACACAGGAGGGCACCCAGCTTCTGTCACCTTTGAAAAATCAGCCCTAAGCGCAGAAAACTGTTATCAGTGAAGGTGAACTAAAAGCCACTTTGTGGTGGGTGGACCCAGACCCCTCACATCTTCCTCCTCGCTGCCTCCCTCCAGCAGCAACGGAAGCAAAGCATGAGCAGCAGTGGCCAGTGAGGGACGTAACAAAGTGAATCACTGCGTCCCTCTCACCAAATAAGCCACCGTTGTAAAAGGTGCTTTCCACTGGGAGTTTTCTAAAGCATATGCACAAATCTCTGTTTTGTGAGAGCAAAGGCTTAAAATGCCCCAAATTGCTGTGTCCCAACAGTTCTTTTCTGTTGTGCACCCCCTTGAGGACCAACACTGGCTCTCGGATACTGGAAAAACAGGTTCATTTACCCCACCCAGCTGGGTAATTTCACCTCTCCATACTTTTTTAGAAGTGAAATATGTGATAATCTGAACTAATTAATGCTCAACTTCCTCGTGAACGAGAGTCTCTGGCTTCCGCAGTCATTCCTCAGCAAATGCCTCAGAGGATTATCCTGGATTCAATATTCTGAACAAATAAACACTTACAAACAGGAATACACATTTCAGGTTTTAAATAAAAGGCTTTTCTTTTGAATGACAGTATTTATTATAATAAGCACATTCTCCCTTGAAAGCTTGTTTTCATTTTTTTTCTTTTTCTCTCTCTTTTTTTCTTTCTGCTTGCCTGTAAGTTGTTCTGTCTTAATGGGACAGTGTAAGTGTCCATATAACAAAGGCTGAGAGAGAGAGACACTGTGGCTGTGAAATCCAGTTGCAAACAGAATTGTTGTCTCATACATCAGTTCAAATCAACTTCTGTTAGGGGACCTGGAAAGTGGTGCACACTATTACATGGCTGCCTACAGTAAAGCTATGATGCATGCTACCAATATATTTGCTACTGAGTACTGTTATTGGGCAAAATGGGCCACAAGTCATATTAATTAAGACACTTCTACTGCTCCTACATAGTTACACATCTATCACTTCTTCCCCAGCAATCCTTCAGATGGGAATCACTGCCTATAAGAAAGCTCTTCTTGTTTGACAATTCTTTCAAGCTGAAAATGGGATGGTAATTGAAGATCACTGAAAATAGGTTTCAGAATATACTGAATAGCTTGCATGAAACAGGAAAACAGATACCAGGTATAACATTTTTTTCAAGTTCACGGAGATGAAAATTACAATAGTTTAAAAAAAAAAGAGGGTTAAAATGCAGGCTCATGGGGAAGATTAGAGGAGGAAGGATGGCTGGGGAAAATCAGAGGTGATGTACGTCTCACTGCCTTCCTTCTCAAGTGGCCCAGAAAACAGGGAAGGAGCAAATGTGTTGGTTTCACAATCTCCTTCCTCAAAACCCTCTTGCTGCTCTAATGTAAACTGGAGGTGGCACGAGTGAAGGGTTCTTTCCACGCTCCACTGCAAGGCTTCTTAGAAAAGCACATGTGAGTGTTCAGCCTGTCTACTAGATAGCAATGCAAATAGTACAAACACTGGACAATGATTTTTATGTACTTTGATACAGCCTCAGAGATAAAAAGATTAAATCCCACTTGTCCTAACATATGTTACTTTAAGAAGTCAGCCTAAGGGATTAACCATTAGAAACAGGAATTTACCAGAAGAAAAGAAAAATAATATAAGATTTGCCACACCACATTGACTCGTTTTGGATCATCAATGGTATTAGGTATCTTGCAACCAGTAGTCATAAAGCTGCTCAGAGAGAGGCGCCTCGGAAGCTGTAGAATGAGGTACATATTGCCTTCGCGTGCAGAGATCAGGATGCAGCCAGCGATGTGAGATTAGCTGAGGCTTCTCCTGACTCCCCTATCTCTCAGCAGTAGAGCAATTCCACTCCTTTTAATGTGTGCGCACAGGGTTTGACTTGACCCTTGGCAGGCTGGCACTCTGCTGGCAGCTTACATGCTTTCCAAAGCCATATAGCCGCTCATTTGCTCCATATCTGCCAGTTATTAATTTTGAGCAGCCACTTCTGTCTCATATTACGCGTAGAGCCAGAGAGACAAATGGCTCACATGAAGCAGAGTCATTGATTTTTAATGCCAGTCACGATTGTCTGCTTTGGCCTCTTGCACAAAACCATGGGCAGAGTTTCAGTCCTCTTCTCTTGCATCATCTCTCTTCTATCTGCTTTGGAAAAGGACAAACTTGCTCTCACCGTCTCTTCTTTCCAGCCTAAATACCCTTTACTTTTGCCAGCCCCCAAAATCTCATTCACCAAAGATGCCGCAAAAGCCTTTGCAGGGGTTTGATTGTGTGGGTGCTGGGAGTGGTGCTGGGAGTTGTGTTGGTGCGTTACAGCAGCAGCACCCCATCCCCAAATCCCAGCTCTGCTCCTGTGCTGCAAGCCCTCACAGGTACACACCTCATCACTATGCACACCGTGAAGTCTTGTGCCATCCCCTGCAACGTGCCTTTTGATATCAAGGCAAACCAACGCTGAAGCCAGCCTTTTGTGAGAAGCAGTTGGCCGTCTGGCTATTTGTGTTAATTCTCAGCAGAGCCAGAAAACAGGAAAATGAAAAACCTGTGGGGTTTCACAAACCCGGAAAAAAGTTTGGTGTCGGCAAAGTCAGTCATTAGCCACGGCCTTTGACTTCCTCTTGTGGCAGCTTCTCAGTGGCTTGCTTGCATCCTTCCCCAATGTTTATCATTTGTCACATGTTCTTAGATGGTCTGCCTGCATTGCTGGTGGGATAATCCCTTCCTTATCTTCCCTTGGACCTCTGTTGCTAACAACCCAGTCCTCCTTTTCAAAGTCTTACATACTTCTGCCTACTTCCCTCCTAAGCCGTAAACGCACTTAATCTCTTTCCAGAGTTAATACGTCAGAAACTTGAATTCTTTCAAGTATTGCAATGGCTGCTTTCTAAATCTCACCATAAAGAACTTGATCTCACACAATAAAGGTATAGGAAAGGAAAAAATGCTAAGCAGCAAATGAATAGCAAGGGAATCTAATATTTCATTAATAAAAGCTGCTGAGCTTCTAATTTGCTTCTGCCGTCTGGCAGGAATAAGATCAAAACAAGGACATTTTTCATTCATGTGCCTCGCTTGAACGTTGAGTACCCTCAAGCTCACAGTATTTCTCGGATGTTCTCGGATGTTTCTGTTTCTCTGATGAAAGTCTGTTAATTTTTTTAATTTATTTTTTATCTGCTGCATAGCTATAAAGTAAGGAAGTAAGGAAGAAATCCCGCAAGGGTTTGAAACATTTCTTTACTTATGGCCCAGATATGAAGCTTCTATAGAGTTGGCCAAGTTGGCTCAAACAAAAGGGCCACTCGATCAATTTGTTACTCTGCCTCCAACAACGGCCAGTTTGTGTCTTTAAAAATGTAATGAAAACCTTTCCTCTATCTCCATGATGTTATAAACTTCAACTCCGTTTCCCTATGCTGTACATCATCTAAGCTGAAGAGTCCTTGTCTGTTTAATTGCTCTTTGTAGAGTCCGTTACACACCTTTCTCCGTGGCTCATCTAACTCTTGAGTTGACTGAATTTGTATCCAATGTGTCAAATGCAGGGGCACAGCAGGCATGCTCAGTGGCGCATTCAGTGTTCCGTTCGTAGTATTTGCCAAGTCTCTGTTTGCACCCATGACCTCTGCCTTGCGGGGGCTGATGCTGGCCCTGAACTGCCCATGGAGACTCCAGCACTTCTGCCCTGGGCAGTGGTGGCATACTGGTGTGAGGACTGGTGGCTGGTTTTCTCCGTATTTGTTACTTTGCATGTGTTGATAAGGAATTTTATAGGTCATTTTTTCAAAGTATTCAATACTTTGAGATCTTTTTGTAATTCTTTATGATCCTTCCTCATTTTTTTTACCCCAAATAATTTCGTACTATGGGTAAGTTTTGCACATCCATTCACCTCCTTTTCCTGAGAGATCTGGAAATACACTGAGCAGGTCTAGTAATCTCCTTCCACTGTAAAAACCGGCCTTGTCCTTTGTTTCCTTTTATAAACAGTTATTGATTTATATTAATACCTTCTCTTCCATCCCATGACACTTTGCCAAAGCTCTTTGAAACTGAAAAGCACAGTGGCTCATTCATTTCGATCCCCATGTTCCTTAACTCTTTCAAAGAGACAGAGCTTTTCTCAGCAAAAACTACACAACTCTTCCTCAAGACACTGTATAGGTCCTCCTTTCCTTCTTCCGTATCATTTAGCCTTATCCTAGCTCTGGCCAGCAGCTCAGTACAGAAGTCTACCACGGTGACCACTTCCTGCACCCCCACGGAATATTTTCTTCAATGCTGGCATGTGTCACCTCCTCCGTTCCCTGGCTTGCCATCCTCTCAGCCAGCAGGCTTTCGAAATACTTGGCTGCCCACTGCCAGTATTGCAAGTAACTTTTCAGCAATCACACCGTGTTTTCTTCGTTTGGACACAGCGTACATCTTTACGGAAGGCATACTTCTGTTTCTAACAGCTTTCTCCATTCTGTTGTTTAACTGTGCTGAGCTATTTATTTTCATTTTATTTGGTTGTATGTGTATTTTAAGCCTCTAATTAGGTAACTTAAACATTCTCCATAATCAGAGAATCACAGAATGACAGAATGGCAGGGGTTGGAAGGGCCCTCTGGAGATCATCTGGTCCAACCCCCCTGCTAAAGCAGGTGCTCCTAGAGCAGGTTGCACAGGAACGCGTCCTTTTAATTTATTTATAGAAAGTAAGCTTGTTCTTGTTCTAATAATGTTCTCCTTTTGAAACAAAATGTGGCAGGCTCCTGGCTCTTCCATTTCTACAAGAATATTGAATTTGAAATGTTCTAACGAATACGACAGAGCGTCTTTGTGACAGTTACATACTGAACTATCTTTGCTCAGCACTGAAGCAAGATTTGCTTTATTTTCTCTCATTATGTATCAGGCAAAGTGCTAAAAGAAACCATCAGCTATGGTATCTAAAATGTAGTCCCAGCACTGTGCTCCATTATGCAATTTATTCAGCCTTAATGAGATAATCTGAAATCTTCCATTATTATTCTGCTTTCTGCCTTTGCAGTCCCTGTGACTGTTTAGAGGTGAATGTGACTATCTTGGTTAAGGGATTGTTTCTACCCTGAATCCTCTGCTCTTCCTACTCAGGCAAGGGCTGTCAGGGAATCGAGTTTCTGTGATATTTAATGAAACAGTTAAGCTTTCTGATCAAATGCAACATTTTCTTCTGCATTTGCAGTGGGTGTTCTTTTCTCTAGATTGTACCATAATAAAAGACAATTCAACTGTACAATTTTTCTTAACTGCTGTCAACATGCAACGCACTGCATGTCAGCAAAGGTGAGTTACTACCTGCAGCCACTGCATGAACAAATCCCGCAGTTGCTCAATCTAGCACAGAGACTCATGCTGAGCCCTTAGCCTCATCCCTGAGCCTCTCTTACCCACATCTGACCTGGAGAGCACCAGCTCTTTTCCCATCCGTTCCACAAACACCACCCAAGGGTGGCCGGAGCAGACACTGAAAACAATAGCATGTGCAATGCGGTTACTATCACAGCATCTTTTTGCAATAATGTTAAATGACACAGCAGATGGGGTGTGGGTGTACTTGTGTTACTTGGACCCTCTCTTCAAGGATAGGCTGATTTCCCCTGTAAAATGCCACTGCTTAGGCTGGTGAAGCCAAAGCACATTGACTTTGCAGTGACTTTGGGAGCATGCGGTTTAAACTTCTGAAATGCTGCATGCACACAGTGCACAAGGTAGCAGCAGTCACTACGAATGGGAGCCTGAACCTCGTTACTGGCTCCCCAAGAGAAAGCCACACGCCTGCAGTACCTACAGCAGCTGCTGCTTTTTGGCAAAGGGACAAATAGCAAAAACAATCCCAGAGAGGTGCTAAAAGCAAAGAATCGATCGTTATCGCTGCCTCAGCTTGGGGAAATGGATAAACAGACTGTAATAAGTGTCAGATTTCTACAACTGCTCTTTCTCTGGGGGGAATAAGCCTATCCACTCCTCGCCAGCTAAGCTGAGGTCAGGGCCGCTCCAGAGGAAGTAGCTACCATTAGCAGACATGAAGAACAGACCTGGTGTGTCAGTGGGATCTGTCTGAACTAAATAACTGGTTGAAAAAAGAGCAGCTAACCACTACCGCAGCTGACGCAGATCCTCAAGTATTTCGGTTTCTTAACAGGAAAACAGTATGTTTTGAACATCCAGACAAATTGTAGTTAGCCTGAAAGGGCCAGGTACTGGAGTTGCTGCAGTGCCACACATTTCAGCTGTGGCGTGAGCCGTGCCCCCCGTGCTCCTAATGCTGCTGAAGCTCATCTAGCTCAGCGCTGGCCTGGCCTGGCAGGGCTGCCGGGTCAGTGCACCGGCCTTGATCCTCCCCGCCCTGTGCCTCTCTGCCAGCTGCTTGAATGCAAGAAGGTTCTAGAGGAAGCAAGTGCAAACCAAAGTACCCACAGAAAAGCTTTGTTCCTGGAGGTTGGTTTATGCCCAGCAGAAAGCAAGTTTAATTCTTTCAAACTTTATTTGAATCCTGTCTAACGTCACTATGACTATCTGCTTTGCCAGTCTTGGTGTATAACCATTTTTCAGCCAAGCTTGGCTGCTGGCTGCCAGGCTCTCCTACGGAGACAAACTCCACTGGCTGTGCACGCACCGCTCAGAAGGGCTCCTTCGCATCTCGCTTACTTGCTGCTTTGCATTTCGGCTAGCACTCCCTGTCATGACCTGTTGTATCGGCTGTGATTGACGATACTGGCTCCAACAAACAGCCCTGACACTGAGGAGGGTCAAAATACAGTCGTGAGATCCCCATGCATTGCCAGGGACTGGTTTAGCTCAGGCACAGGGCTAGCTGGCCTGGCAGGGAAAAACGACTTCTTGAGAAGACAGGTCTCTCATTCTTTGCTCCGGCCTTGTGTGTAGAGACCCCAGAAAACATGCCCAGGGCATTTCTTTAGAGCAACGTTTGTCTTGTCAGCAGTGAGTGTATTAAACTTTGCTGTGGTCCAAGTCAGAAAGAAAAAAAGCCTCTCTACAGCTGCTGCTAGACGCGGCGGCTGGGTTATGGCTGCATGCCACTCCGGCTATGTGTAACAGTGTTGGGCCGCAACACAGCATGGTCTTGATCTTCTGGAATAAAATCACCACTCTGCCAGGTCACTCCCACCATGGGAGAAGCTCTTTACACTTTTCCTTAAAAAACAATAATAAAAAGATTGAGCTAGCTCCAGAAAACATTATTGAATTCAAATCTGTGGTACAAAGATACCCAGAGTTTGCTCAAATCTGCTCTGTTGACTCAAGGCTCGGGGGGGTTTTATCCTTTCAGCTGGTAGTTTCTAGTCTCCTTCCACAGCACTTTTTTCTTTTCTACCTTTACCAGCACTATCACACAGGAATCCTACAAGCGTCCAAAGGGATATTGCAGGGTCACACATACTCGCATGTACGGAAGCCTATTTTTAAAATGTAACTTTAAGACTGCCCAGTGCAAGTGTCCTGAGGAAATGCCCATCTGTCATTTTGCAGAAACAACATCACAGAGGAGCAATTTATAACGGCCATGTCCAAGGCCTGAAGACACCATTTATCCACATTTACCTCTCTGCTCTTGTGCTGGTTGTCTGCTAACCCACAAACTCTCAACATAGGAACCTCTTGCTAATGCATCTTGCTTATGAACAAAAGGAGAGTAGAGGGGTTTTTTTTGTTTGTTTTTTGGTTTTCTAATAACTACGAATGGTGCAGAAATGTGGTGTCCTTTTTTGGGGGGGGTGGTGGTTTTTTTTTCTTCTTGCTATCAAGGCAGTTACACAGCCAGCTCTTCACGTCTGAATTTGTTTTTGTGGGCTAGCAACACCAGNGGTTTTTTGTTTGTTTTTTGGTTTTCTAATAACCAGGAATGGTGCAGAAATGTGGTGTCCTTTTTTTGGGGGGGTGGTGGTTTTTTTTGCTTCTTGCTATCAAGGCAGTTACACAGCCAGCTCTTCACGTCTGAATTTGTTTTTGTGGGCTAGCAACACCAGCATTTAGATCACCTGTGGTGTGGTGTGATATGAAGGAGCCAAAGCCCAGGCCCTCTCTCTTCATTTATACCTCAGCAATCTCATTTATATGGAGTGGAGAGCTGGAATAACAAACCTGCTTCAGTGTGGCAGGTTGATTTATAAGGTGGCATAAACACACAGTGTTGCTCTGAGGCTGAAGATTACTTTGGTTTGCTGCCCCACTTCCATTAGCGTTACGTCACTCGAGAGTAATTTAGTCAGAGCTCCCTTTCACGCATAGATGTGCAGTCAGAGCTCACTTCCCCAGTGCCGCGTTCGCTGGTGCTACCCTTCGAGGCCACCCCCCTCTCACTCGCAGGGCGCCGGGCAGGGATCATGCTCTGGGGTGATGCTGACTGCTATGCACGCTGCTTGCAGAGCATGGGTGGTCCTCTGGGCCCTGGGCCCAAGCAAACCTAATGTCCCTGAAAAATGACCTTATTTTTTCACATGGCCACACCTGAATTCATGGTGGACCTAAATTTACAGCAAGGAAAGACATCCTTTTGAAAAACAACATATTTTCTTTTTTTTTTTCCTTCTGTTTCAGTGTCCTGGCTGGTACTGAGTGAAATTTTTCCTGGTGGGATCAGAGGACGGGCCATGGCTTTGACATCTAGCATGAACTGGGGTATCAATCTCCTCATCTCCTTGACATTTTTGACTGTAACTGGTAAGATTTTTCTGTGTCCTTCCAAGTTGATATTCTCCTAGTGGGCAAAATGAATCTTTCCTATACAAACAACACTGCTAAAATTGCAGCTGTGATGCCCCAGGAGCCAAATTCAGATCTCCATTTAGGTGCTGTTTGTTAGTGTAGCTAACTTCACCGTTTCCACCACGTATTTCTGAGTTTGTGCTAGTAATTACAGCCTCAGAGTGCTGGCTATCAGAGCACCTCGCACATCAACTCGATAGGCCGTGAACCCCAGCTCTTAAAAACACCATTGCCTTAGAAGGTTGAAAATCCCTAATATTTAGGATTTAGTCCTGCATCTTCTGAAGTGAATGGAAGATCTGCTCTGGATCAGACCACAGCTTTTCTAATCAAACACTTTTAAAGACAACACCTCTTCAATCATTCCTTTTCACAGCAACGTCCTGGCATCAAGAAAATTTCCTTTAGAAACAGGTGTCTTTGTAAGGTAAAAATGTTCCCTATTTTAATGTGAGAAAGTAGACTACCATATAATAACTTGTAATGTGATGATAAACAAGGGAAAATGTTAAATGCTGATGTTGAAATTCACTGATTGGCAAATATTTTTTTCTAATTTTATTTCATAAGAAGGTTTGCAAATTTTAGTTTTCAGTCTTATTCTGAGGAAAATACCTGCTGAAAATCAACATATATAGAGAACAGAAATTCCATGTTTCCTTTAACTCTACTCTCCACCAGAGGCAGGCAAGGAACCCACAAAAAGTCAAGGTGTTTTTCATCCTGTTAGATGCATGTTCACATGGACTTGAAAATGAGTGTGATCTGTGGCTAAAATGGGTTTCACGTTGGTGTTTTCTTTTCTTAAAAAAAAAAGAAAAAGAGAGAGAAAAAAAAACCCTGAATACTCTCTTGATTAAAACTAGGAAAAATGTGCCAGGTCAAACTCATTGTGCCCACACTAGCACTTCAGTTAGATCGAGGGTCCTTTTCAGAAGCAAGTCATCTGGATGCGCCCACTCACTGCACTTTGGTTTCCGTCACAGAACCGCACTCCTGAACTACACAAGCTTTAGGACAAAACCCAACCAGAAGATGCGCAGTGAATGCACTCCAGCTGCCAGCACTTGCGCAGTCCTTGGACCAGACTATGGCTATTCCTAAGGAAATGTGCCCAAAACCAGATGGTGTAGACCTCAGGTCTTCAGCATCAACTGTTTCACCTGAAGGCCCCCTCCTATTGTGCAGCATTACTTGTTAGTGCACACCTAGCCGTTACTCTGGTCTCAGTTGCAATGAATGCAAAGCTAGAATATTGGTTTGGCTGGGCCTCAATGTGGATTTATGAGTGTAACTACAAGCGAATACGCATTCCTAGTCTACGGCAGAAAGGCGGAATTGGAAAGTCTGTCTTCGAATTCATACATGTGGAGGTCATGGTGGCCAGCAGCACCTGCACTTAGGTATCTGATGCATAAGACACCAGCTGGATTAGCAGCTTCAGCTGCCATTTTTAGGTGATGACACAATTGATGGATTTCTCAACTGTGTGGCTTACTTTTAGCAGGGAAAAGGGATAAGGGGGCTGCAGCAGCCTCTTTGGATTGTACGTGCCTTACTTTCCAGGGGCTGTGGAGTGCATCCCTCAGCCTGAGGACCTACCCGCCCCTGGACTGTAGGCTCATGAAAGAGCACCCGGTGAAAGAATGTGCTTGGCTCCATGAAAGAATGTGCAACAAAACAGGTAGAAATTCGAGGTGCTTGTGACCTCCAGTGCATTTGCACAAACCACTAACAATGGCTAGTCACTCTTTTTGTCCAGAGTGGCCACAAGCAAAATAAATCAATAGGTTCATGCTAAATGGATCGATATGGGCTCTTCAGTTTTCTTTCATAAGGAGTATTGGAAAAAGCAAAACCACTCTTCTTTTTCAAATTATGGCCAGGCACAAAGAAGTGAGGTAAGAATAACAGCCTAGCTTCTTTCTAACTTCTCCTGTGCATTAGGGGCTGTATCCTATAAAAATACAGCAACAGAAAAAAAAAGTAATATTTAAAAATTTAAAAAGACATGTTTTCTTCCTTTGTAGAGCTCATTGGCTTGTCCTGGGTGTGCTTCATTTACACAATAATGAGCCTAGCATCCCTGGCTTTTGTTATTGTGTTTATACCAGAGACAAAAGGATGCTCTTTGGAGCAAATATCCATGGAACTAGCTAAACAGTAAGTACCAAGCATGTGACTGCATCCCCCAGGTGCCAAAGGGACAAAGACTTTCAATGTCGCATGCTAAAAAAAAGGAAACTGCGTTGTATTTTTCTAGAAAAATCAGATTCTCTGAAAGCTTGGGCTTGTACGCGTCGATCTCGGTGGCCAAGCAAACATTTTGTTGGTGCTGAAGGACTGGCCCTAAAGGGACGGTGGTTTCCAGCATCCCTGTGAGGAATGTCTGCAGCCAGACCTGGGTCCCCAGTGCTTTTGCTAACTGCTGTTCCTGAGAGGACTGCAACTGTGTTCTCACATTTAGGCTCTGTGTCTTGGCTTGCATGCAGAAAAAGGGACAGAGAGAGGCCCTATCTCAAATACTTCAAGGCTCTATGAGAGTTATGATAGCTCTTCTAGATGGGCATTTTTTTTTGTGCATTTACTGAGTCCTGTGGCTCTGTAGACTCTCTGAGCTCATACCCAAAAAAAGTTCTTCCAGCATGAGTTTTGTGTCCCCACCTCACCACATAAAAAGGGTAGAAGAGCAGAGAGAGGGAGAGTGTTGGTGACATGAATGCCATGTGCCCGCTCCTTTCGCATGACCCATTCTGACTGTTTTTGTGTCTTTTGACTCTACCTGTCTTTTCTCATCTCTCAGAAGTAAAGCAGCCCTTGGAATTACATATGTTCAACAAAAGTAGCGCATCAATTTGGAGAACGGAATTAAACGGTCTGCTTATACAGATGCCGTTTACTTACAATCTCCAAATGCAGGTGTCATTGACAATAAATTAACTGGGAATTTTTACTATCAATTTGCTACTGCCTCCATTCTTTTCAGTTGATTGTGGCCATAAAAAAAATTATGGAAAAAATAAGCAGCGCTGTCCTGATCTGTTCAAAGAGCTGCTCTACAGCTTTTTTGCTCAGAAGTTATCAGCGTTAACGAATAAAAGGATAAAGAAATGATAGGGGAAGCCATTTAGTGGGCAAAATTTTTGCAGGGTTGATGGCTTGGGGCGAGAGCGAGGCCTCTCACCACAGCCCGTGGCTCGCAGCATCCCCGGTTTCATCCACACCCCCAGGGTTGACGGGGCAAGGCAGACTCCTTCGCTGTCTGCCTGCCGGCCAGACGAGTGACACCCAGAGAAAGAGGCTTGAAGGTGATGCAGCCTTTTTGACGGTGGAAGCCATGAACGTGTGAGCAGCCTAGTCCAATGGGTCACTCTGTATTTGGGATTTTTAGATTACCAGAGAATATTTTTTTTGTCCTAAAGGGTACGCTGCAACTCAGCCAGGCTTGAAGGAGGTTGTTTATGGGCTAATTAAGAGCAATCATCCCAGTGCAGAAAGCCCGGAGCTAATTGTGCCGCCGGAGCCCCAGGGCTCTCCCTCGCAGCTGTCACTGCTTCGCCGAGTGAGGAACCGGCGCTCCCGGCCCTGCCGGCGCTGCCTCCCCCCGTCCCGCCCCGGCCTCCTCTTTCAAGAACGACGTCAGCCCACAAGGAGCCGCAGGCGGGCACCCGGAGGGGGGAGCCGGCGGGGGGGGAGCCGGAGGGGGGAGCCGGATCCGAAGCCGCAGCCGGAGGCGGAGCCGGCCACCCCGGGAGCGGCGTGCGGCGGGG
>VZSC01011943.1:26521-38071 GCA_013398225.1 Steatornis caripensis
ACATTGGCTTTCCTCCAATCCTCAGGCACCTCTCCTGTTCTCCACGACTTTTCAAAGATGATAGAGAGTGGCCTAGCAATTACCTCCGCCAGCTCCCTCAGCACGCGTGGATGCATCCCATCGGGACCCATCGATTTGTGCGTGTTCAGTTTGCCTAGCTGCTCTCTAACCCAATCCTCATCTACCAAGGGCAAGTCTTCATTTTTCCGTGCTTCCTCTCTTATCTCCAGAGTCTGTAGTCAAAGTGCTATTTTTTGGTTCTGTACCATTTTAACATGTATTGTCTAAAAAACCTAACTTCTTGTATCTGGAAACCTGTGGTGGACACCTCACAAGCAAACACAACAAAGAACGGAAAATGAAAATTAGAGAGAGAGGAAAAAACATGGCATGGCATCTCCAAGACCCAGGACAATCATGTCTACGATTACATGGGAAAAATCACTAATGCCTGTGATTCAGGTGGTCGTTCTCTCTGAGTTGAGCTTTACCAAAAGAGAGCACAACTCTGAAGAACTCGAGTATTTGTCAACTTCAGTGAGGACAAAATGCTATTCTACCTATACCTTTCCGTAAATCTCCAGTTTGGAAACACGTATTTATGAAAGAGATGTTAATGCTACATGCAGTGTAGTTTACAGCACTACGAAGACTAAAAAAGGAAGAAAATTCAAATAGTAAAATAAACAATAAATACTTGCATTCTCAAGTCCTATCTCACTTTTGTTTTTATAAAAATCGGACTATGTACATGTCAATCAAAGTAATTTTTGAGCCAATAATAACACTTCAGAACTCTTCTGGCACTTTCACTCAAGAACAAACTAGGTACTCGCACTGGGAAACAAAATCCCTTCAACATATCTTTTGAATGTTTTAAACGTCTTCCTGTCCTAAACCTACTGGCTCTAAAGTTAAATATTCCCAAGTTAAATATTTATTTTTGACATCAAAATACCTGTAACTGTGATACTGCCTGTGGAAAAAATCTGTAAGGTAGCTCTGAGAGATTTTATTCTGTAACACACGGCAGGATGAAGTTCTGGTTCATAACTAGAAAACAAAATAAAAGGTTAAAAACATAGGTCTAGAACTGAAAAAGAAAAGCTTAAGAAGTATACCAAGACTATAATCCTTTAAAATCCTACCGTACCTCGCATGAGGTCTGTTGTTCTTCGTAAATTCTGGCAGTCTGATCTCAAAGGGCATGTTGCACACTGCTAAAACATTCACAACTTTAAAATCTGTGAAAATTACCTTTTCAAAAGAGAGGAAAAAAGACATTAGAAATTCAGTTTACAGTGAGGCAGATGCATGGGTTGCAAAAAAAAAAAGTCAGACAAATACTAATTAGATCATTTTGATGAGATTTCAAAATGAAAGCCTTGTGACTGATGCATTTCTAATAGGAATCTAAACAGTACTTAATGGATTCAAATCGCTCACATTATCCTTCTATGGTACAGCAACTGTTGAAGTAGATACTTCACAGTTGTATTATATGGTTATAGTACAGTTAAAGAATGAGACACACAAACAACTCATATTGCCGTACTAAACACCTCTGAATTGATAATAAACTAAATTAAATAGCTCATGGAACATCAAAATAAGCAGAAAAAAAGCTTAAATTTCATTGTTACCAGCTCAAACCACTGTCTTTCAGTTACTCTTTACCACAGGCATTTTTGATTACAATAAATAGCCAACAGACAATTCCTACACAAATAAACACACTGTTGAGAAGTCAGTGTTGGCAATATCACTGAAGAAACTTTTGTTCATTTTCTGAGATTGCCTAAAGTTTACATGACCATTCCTCAGTCAAAACTTTTTAGAAGGATACTACCAGCAGAAGCAACTTAGCCTTACAAAAGGTCAACTATCAATTTAATTTTCAAACTATATTCCACTTAAACTGCTCACTTCATAATAAAACTTGGTGCGCCCACCCTGGAAGCACCGTTCACCTCACTGATTTAATGTTCCATTCCAGCTTTAAGAGGCTGGGTTTAACGTACGCATTCATAACAGTAAGAGTGCCTAACTTCTGCTTGGGCCTGATGCAGCATAACCAGGATAACCTGTCATCACTGCCTTTATGTGCTACAATCAAAGGTAGCCTCTCCCTGCCAAAGGACAGTCACTGTGTCTATTTGTCTGTCTGTAAACTGAAACTGTGGGAAAACAGTACAACTGACTACCAGGAAGTTTTAGAGTACTAAAAAGTGTCATTTTAAGTCATTCACACTGCTGTTTTTCAACCGTTACTATGAAATGCAAGTGGTGGTTTTGACTGGTAATGTTAAACCAAACCCAGAAAAAAGAGGGGTTTCATGTCCTAAGTATTTTATTTGGCTTATTTCCTGCTGTGCAATCTGACAGCGCAGAAGGACTTTTTTTTCCTCACTCTCTAATTAAAGAGGTTCAGACTTGCCCTTAACAAGATGGACATGTATCTGCTATTCCATCAGAAACAAGGGAAAACTATGTTCAAATGACAGCTAGGTTTATACTCTTCAGCCCTCCTTCCAAATAAATCTTTCAAGATCTTGTAAATTCTATCCAAGAAACATCTGTGGGTGGTTCGCTTATTAAACAGATCTTGTTGTTCATTAGCCAGTGAAGAAGCACTACTCTGAGCTGCCAAACAAAACGCAAATCAACAAAATAAACCAGCTTCTCTTTAACCAGCATCTGGAAAACATATGCCAGCACAAAAGGGGCATCTGAGTGAAAAAATTCTCAGTGATAAATTGTTATGCTCCCTCGTTTTTGTTTCTTTCTAAAAAATGGACTACCAGCGTTGCTTGAGTCATAGAAGTCCTTTTTTGTTAGAATTACCTGAAAACCTAGTTTCTGTAGACTACGAGCTAATCGTCTGGCACCAAATTTAGCTTCTTCTTCACTACAAAGGAGAAAAAAGAATCTAGCATTAACAGAAATAGCGTATATATTTGTGTACACACATACCACAACAGCTACTCAAGACTACAAAATGAACCATTATATCATGTAGTGCATGAACATGATCACACGGGCAGCCTTCATTTTATCCTACTGTAAGTATTAAGTTTTAACTATCTAGGTATTCAAACGGAATCCTTTATGCCCTGTTTGAAGAATAACTTGGCACTTGGCTCCAGCTGAAGTGGGAGACGTATTTTGATCATACATGATACTAAATACTCTTAAGGGACAAATACAATCATGGGTGTAGTCTGGAGTTAACAACATGAACAATCATCTTTCATTTCGAGACCAAGATCATATACAGAAAGTATGCAAAATTTACTGTTGTACCTTATCCTTACTCCACAATGCAGATAGATCCTAAAGGAATTCAGCTGTTAGGAGTTTAGCAAGACTCAAGGAATTCAGCTGTTAAGAGTTTGCAAGCCTCAGATGTATCTGAACTGAGAGTCTGCTTTTGGTTCTTTCCAGTCCCTTAACACTGTACAACCTGATTAAATTCAGGCAGGTTTTTGTGGTAGAATAAGAGATATTCCTCAAATAAGGTCAACACTTCCCAAGTTTCAAGTTCTGGCTACAAATACAGAATTCTTAATGAGTTCTCAAATGAAATCTCTCTGATTTTCTTCATAAAATAGTTTTCCCTGCTGCTTTGCCAGAAGGCTGAACTAACGTTACTTAAGATTTCAGCTCAGACTGAGGCAGACACTTTGTATAGAAAACTTCCTCCCAAATACATAGCTTGGCAAGGACCTAGGTGTGATCCAGTGTGAGTGAATCTTAACAGTGGCAAGTACTGCCTCTTGCCATCTCCTTCATTTACAACATTATATTTTAAAGTACATAAGAATTTACAGTTGAGAAAGATTCTTCACGAACTCACCTTGTGGCTCCTGTGCAAATAACTTTTCCTGAGGACCAAATTGTGGCCGTAATCCTAGGTTTCCTAAGCTTCATTAATACTTTCTAAAAAGAAAAAGACAAGAATTGGGAATTAGTGGTAGTTCAATTTCATACTGGGAAAAAAAATAATCAACAGTTTCACAAATCAACTGTCACACTAATAATTCTTTATTTTTGATAGCCTTGAACTGTTCCTTCATCTCTTTCAGCAATTAAAAAAATCCCAGCTCCTGAGAAGAACAAAATAAGTGTGGAATATCTCAGCCAGTGATTCAGTGTTCACAAAACAGATTAAATGAAGGTATTTTCCTCTGAATAAAAAGCTGAAAGCCATGAGCATTGTGCTATTTTTTTTGTTCTTATTACAGCGACTCCCACATTGCTGGCTCCTTATCAGGATATATTTTCTCAATAAACCCATCACATTTTGGGAGGTAAAATGGACCCTGAGGAGTAAGAGGTCTCATCACATACCTTATACCAAATATTCACCTCACTAGCTGCAGTCTTCTGAGACAATATTTACCCACTCCCCTTACTGTATATTTAGTGTATGACATACTAAATGCCTATCAGGACAGAAATACAGAAATAAAACTATGCTTTTCTCTATCCACCATACACAGATACCAGACACAAGAATGTTTAGCTTAAGGAACATTCATAAAAATAGATAATTGAGGTATGTTGAATCTCTTACCCCAACATCACGCTTGTATATCACATTGGCTCCCTCTAATGCGATCTTTCTCAAGTTTAAATGACATCTTGTTCTAAATACACACACTACATTTGTGATTAAAATGTCCAAGGCAACATCACTGTCCGCATCCATTGGGGTGATTTACAACTCAGTTTTCCCACCAGCTCACCATGAAGATCACATCCTGAGAAACGAAAATGATAAAATTAAACATACCAGTAGAAAATTGCCTATTAATGCCATTGTATACATTTGTCCCTTAAATGAGACAAGAAGCAGAAGTGACTACACTCTGACTCATTTAAGCTAACTGTGTGTGGGGAGGGGAGGTGTCTGCATCCCATATGCTAGAAAATAGGAGGTTACTTGTTTGAAGCCATGTTACCAAGCTTAACAGAAATAAAGTGTTTATACATACATATAATATTTAAACTTGCCAGTTAAATCTGTTACAACTCTTACCAACTATATCAGAACACAGTAAAGACTACTGAAACTTTTTCCATAGCTCCAGTGGATAGTCTTTCCTCAGCTCATTTGAGGATGTCATTAGACACCTCAGGAAAATGCACTTCTCTGACTGCTGAAGGTGATAGTTCTGAACAGCCTGACATTTGTGATGGAATGGATGAGCCTACTGAATAACCCTAAACTAACACAGGTTACACAAACTGCAGTGTGTAGGCAGACTGCTACCATAGCTTTCCCATCCTGGCCCAGCACTCTTGGCCTATCCTTCACAATATAATAGCACAATGAGAACTATACAAAAGGTCCTGGTGGCACCAACAGTCTGGGCTGAGCCACAGTGGCCTCACCCTTTTCTGCACTGCCCACAGAATGAACATACTGTACACTCAGAGTAAAATCCAGTATGTATGAGGAAAAGCATGAGTAATTGTGAAGGCACAGGATGGCTGCCCAGTGCACGCACAGCAAACCTAAGGCAGTCAGGAAGCGTCCAGTCTGCCCATGGACTCCTACCACACACCTCAACCAGGGGAGAAGCATCTTAAGACGGGGAGTTAGACTACCACTCAGCCCAGTCTGAGGCTGCCCGACATCTCCTCTGTGAGCATACCAAAGCCAAGACAGCAGACACATCCAATAAATCTCAGGCGAAGTGTTTGGGGAGAAGGGAAAAGAGCAAGAACATTGGTATGCAATGAAAAGGACATGTATCAAAACACTGTAGTTCATTAAGGAATTTTTCTTTGTAGAAGAAAGTAAAAAACCTAGTTTTACGCCACGAGAAGTAGCTTAAGTAGAGCATAGCCTAAGAGACAGAGGCAATACTATCTCAATCCATTAATCTAAAATTTTATCTTGATCCATTCATCTAAAATTTTAGCAGTATTTCATCCAAAATGAAACAACAGAAAGCAAAGAGCAAAATCAAAGAAAAACTGTCAGATATATGAAATGCTTTACACAGTCATAGCCATGAAAGAAGCAGGAGACGACGTATCAAGAACAATAATACAGACAACAGACTTGTTATGAATTTATATAACTTTAAATGTTTTGGTCTTAGGTTGTAGATCAGAAATCTTAAAGATACAAAATTAACATTATCAGTATTTTCATCTGACTACAACTTCCTAAACATCATGCCACAGTCTCTAATCAAGAACTCACTCAAGGTGCATATGTGACTGTAACTCACTGACAATGCAGAAGTAATAAACTACAGGGCAGATGTGCATAATGTACTGGATCAACTGCTGTGACGCTTGCTGCTTCTACTGTGCAACTTGTTGCTGGCTGAAAGAATTATCCTGTAATTGCTGGCTTGTCCGATACAAGAAAAGGCGAGACAGGTGATAACACAGAAAAGAGATGAAGAAACAGCAAGAGAAAACAAAAAAACCCAAACACTATGTTAGGGGCGGGGGGGGGAGGGAAGCAGACAAAGAAGAGAACAAACAGTAACTAATTAGTATTCCTGGATCCTTTTTAAAAAAAAAAAAACAAACACAAAAATTATATGAATCCTCAAAGTTAGAAATTACTTCTCCCATCTGTTTTTGATGGACTACTACAGATTGGGTTAGCAATTTATGGCACCAGATCCAAAGATAGCACATGTGCAGATTCTGAATGGCACGCAAGCAGGGCCAGCACAGAGCAAGGATCTGGAACCCATGGCATCTTCAGAGAGGCATGTTTTCCTGGCTCCAACTCCTGGCTCTTGCTGAGTTCACTTACTGAAACCCAGGAAAGACTGATGTAAAAGAAAATAAGATACCTCCGATCAGCAGCGTCTCCCAATTATCAGCAAGTTTCTACTGGCACCCTCAATCTCTACACTCTTAAAGAATAACACCGACATGCATAACACCCTTGAAAGGTTGCTAACCTCTAAGCAAACCATAATACTGTAAGATAATGTCCCATAAAACTCCAATGGCTTGTCTTAAACAGATCTGGGGAGAAAAGATGTGTTCATTCAGAACAAAGGAAAAAGTGGTTGAAAGAGAGGAAAATCACAATATAAAAGGAAAAGATGTATCATTAAAGGGGGATCTAAAAGAAAAAGAGCATTAATATGCTGTGGAGCTGTCAGTAGGGATGTTTTCAACAATTATGGCGTGTCTTGAAGTATGATGTACTTGCATAGATTTTAATGGGAGAAAAAAAAAGGTAACACTACAATAGTGTGTCCCCATTTCCATTAGCCATGTTCTGAAAGTTCAAGACAATAGAGATTTAAGGAGGAGTTTTTTAATCTGAAAATTAATTTGAGCTGTAGCTAATATTCTAGACTGCTTTGTGACATTCAGATAAAAAGAGACGTAATTTGTTATAGAAGCAGTACCTGAATACGGTGTAAAAATACTGAAAACTGCCTTTATTCTACTTTAATGTTACTTGATCTAACAGAAGTATTTCATTCTTAAACTTTCCACTCAAATACTGAGCATTTCAAATATTAATTACCAAGATTTTCTCAA
Source organism: Steatornis caripensis (assembly GCA_013398225.1). Classification (NCBI taxonomy): domain Eukaryota; kingdom Metazoa; phylum Chordata; class Aves; order Caprimulgiformes; family Steatornithidae; genus Steatornis; species Steatornis caripensis. The sequence continues at coordinate 34,055 of VZSC01011943.1, forward strand.
CTGTATTGAGAAAACTCTTTATTTGCTGCTGCTAAATACTACCCATGTTCTTTGAGAACCTGAATCTAAGTGTCAACAAATTTGAATACACCCATTCCCATTCAGTATACAACTACAATGCTAACCTCTTCCAAGGCACAATTCAGAAATACCGAGTAAACCAAAAAGCTTCTAGACTTGGGATACCTCTGTCCAAGCAGTGAGCAAGCATAACCTATTACGACCTCTGCTTTAAGCGTTCATTTTAATGTCTCACATTGTACTGAGAACACAGAAAAAAGTCTACAGAAAAGATGTCCTGCTACCTTTCTTTGGGAAGTTTCAAAGAAATCCAAACTTACAGGAAATGTGAACAGAAGCAAGCGAAACATTTTCAAACACAAATACATGCACTATTTATATAAAAAAAATGGAAGAAAATTTTTATAAAAAAGGTGTACAAATGAAGAGAAGGAGAGAGAAAGATAAAGTTGTTCTTATTTATACGTATCTCCAGTAGCATGACTAGCTGGAACACAGGAGTCCTAAACAACATTCTGATCCTCCTCCTTCCCAGTTTTCTCTCGTCTTCTGTGCTATTAATACACACTACTGTATCTCTGCTGCGTAGCCCTGACCCATTATGTTATTTCCCAAAACCTGAATTTCTGCATTTCTGTCTCCTACCTGCAAAATGGGGAAAATAGTGCTCCCATGCTTTTACAAATACATTTTAAGATCAAGCAACAGCCTTACATATAAGCCTGTTACTATTCCATATTTATGCAGTTATACTTGCAGAACAGAGGGACTGAGTAGAAACCAAACATCTGGTTCCTTCCAGTTCTGGATTTGCAAACGCCTAAGCTGATTTTATTGAGCTCGGCTTAGGTTTTGTTGATTAATTTTGCCCAAAGGTTCTCTCATCTGAACCTTAGAATTCTGGCAGCTTAAATCTCATTTCTAAAATTATGTTTTGCCAGTTCATTGCAATTTAACAGTAGGCTAAAATTGAAAATAAGATCGTTCAGTTGCCTATACGTGCAGCATTTCTCTTAAATTATGTACTTCATTCAGCTTTCTCCAGTGCAAGAAACTAGTCAACTTTGATTTCAAGTTCTCTTGCACCAGCGTAACAATCTACTCCAACAGAGAAAAAAAGCTTAAATAGATCTCTGCAGAAGGAATTTGGTAAAGTTTGTTCTTTCTGTTCAACACAGATTTCAGGGATACATCTGGAATATTACCCTATGAAGCAAAAAAAGAGGAAGGAAAAAAAAAAGTAGATAGGTAAAGCATGATAACGAGCATAAAAATAAAACCAAAAGCTAACTCAAGGATATTTGACACTTTAAAGTCATGTATTCTACACTGAAACCTGAGAAACTTCCCAGAAGAAGAAATACTTCGGGGGAAGGAATGAGCACTGAAGTTCTTAAACAAAGCATTACCCCTATATCCCCAGTTAGGACCACGGCCATACTATTTTAGATACTATATAAACACACACGAAGACTAACACCCTGCACTGAAATCTTACAATCCAAAAAAAGCCAGCATTCTCCGTCTTCAAAAAGTTCCAAATCAAACCAACCACACCATCATCATCAAAGAGAGAGGAAAGGCACTTGGGATGGGGCATATAAACAAAGTACTATTTTAAGCCTTTGGCTACCTTTGATCCAAGAAACTCAGAGCTATAAAGGTAGATGGAGGGGTATCTAACAACGATTACGTTAATGTCAGACAGTTTAATAAACACCTTTTTCACCAGCAGCTTAAGTATAAGCAACTTCTACTGGTTATTTTTAACCTTGCTCCAAAGCAGTTCACCAACTCACCAACCTCACCAACAGCTCCAACAGCCTAGCCGAAGGGGTATCTGTCACTACTGCGCCAGTAAGCATTTATCAAACTAATGCTTGAAAAGCATTTTTGAAGAAGTTAACAGGAATTTCCATGTGAAGTTTCCACATGAGAACAGAGAACACACAAAAAAAAGCCCATCAGGAATGAGGAGAGTCTATTCTATTCTTCCACTGAAGGTGCATTTTTTAAGACTTGTGTTCAGCCCCTCAGGAAACAGGTTCATATGAAATGCTGGAGGTGACAGACCTCTGAATCTGTTTGAATTCTAAGACACAATATAGTCACAGAGGCAGGTGAATGACTCCCCAGAACTGAGAGCAACATAGCTATTACCATCTGTATGGAAAATCCTCTGGTCCAAGTGAGTTTCTCAGTTGCAGCCACTGAGCTAGTGGGGCACACTTTTAGTTTTTGTTGTCTCTAGTTGCAAGTTAAATTGTCCCTAAAGCAAAAGGCCATCTTGAAGCTAATATTCTGACCCTTCAAGATTTGCACAATCATGAGTATTTCCTACAGAATGAAACAAATGGATTTTGGAGGAGAAAATCTCCAAATATGCATAAAACCAGTGTCAAAGTAGGGATCTGTCCAATTAGACCAATGCATAGAATGATCATACCAGCTATACCATAAGTAAGTAGGACACAAATGCCCAACCCTGCTGTCAAATCTCTTGGATAAGCCTACTGCACCCCCACGGACCTGAGGTCTTCCGACACAAATCCAGTTGCAGAAATAAAGCCAAAGAGTTTATAAAGCAAGGCCAGGAAGTGTATTTTTCCACAGTTCACAACAGGTCATTTTCCTCAAACCTGTCTCATCAACAACGTCCGCTCATATTCAAAGCAAGATTCACTTGCATCCAATTTTGTGCCATTTTTCCCTTACAATATCCAGTAACAGTCGAATGCCAAGGATCAGAACAATCCCTTAGGTCTTTACGACGTGTGTAAAATTGTCCTAAGTACGACAAAAGCCTGAACCGACAGGTCAGGTGACTGTTCCAACTTGGTAAAAACATTGTAAGAAAAATAAAAATCTGTTTTGCTGCCACTACACATTTTAACCCTACAGGTAAGCCTCTCATCCCCCTCCCAGGCAAACGTTTACCGTTTGCGTGTCTCGACTGAGCAAACCGTGGTACTCTTCCTACTCAAAGCCCTACGTGCACCAGTGTCACAACACTCGTCGGGTTAACAACTGATTTTTTTTTTTTTCTTCCCTTTTCAACCCCAGCCGAAAACTCCTCCGGCCAGCCCAGCAGAAACAAAGCACAGGCAGACTACGGCCCACCGCCCACTCCCTACCCCCTGCCCCCGCCGGCCTCCGCCGCCCCGCAGCGCGGGGGTTACGCCGGCGCTTCCTCACCGGAGAGGCCGCGGCCGCCGCTGCAGGGGACGGGACTGTTACAAAGCCCCCGGGGCCGGACACGCTATTTCGGGGACTGGGGCGCGGGGCAGCCGGTACCCCCCGGGGAAGCCTCGCCGATTGTTGCTGTTTCCCCTAGAGAATGTTCTGCCCCCGCCTCCCACGGCGGCCCCAGCCACGCACCGAACCCCCCCGCCCGCCTCATGGAGGGGAACGGCACCGCGGCGGGAGGAGCCGGCAGGGCCGCGCAGAGGAGCGGGGTGGGGGCTGAAAGAATTATCCTGTAATTGCTGGCTTGTCCGATACAAGAAAAGGCGAGACAGGTGATAACACAGAAAAGAGNAGGCACCTGGCTCACTGCCTTGGCTGTGCCGTGCGTGCCCTGTGAGCGGGCCGAGTGGCTAGCGGAGCTCTTGACGCAGCCAGCAGACAGTACTCGGGACTCACAGCAACAACGTGCTGCCGCTGTTGCTACNCCGGGCGGGCAAGGCGGGAGAGTTGTTCCGGGCCGCCCCACCGCGGCCTCACCGGACGGTTACCGCGCCAGCCCCCGCTCGCCGGCGCTGGGGCCCCCTGGGGCCAGCCGCCTGTTACAGCGTTGGCGCTGGCTCAGCGGGGCTTTATCCTCAGCGTTTCACCGTCGTGACAAGCCCGTGAGCAGGCGCGGTGCTCTCCGGCTCCCCCGGGAGCTGGCGAGGCCGCGCAGCAGGCGGGGAACGGCTCTGGTGAACGTTTTCTGGCTGCGCGGCGGGAGGGCCGACCCTGGTGCCCGACGGGCCCGTGGTACGCGGCTTTTGGCCG
>VZSC01011943.1:50993-118795 GCA_013398225.1 Steatornis caripensis
ATATCTCGGTTGGGTGTTGGTTTTGTTGTACTTTAAATTTTTTCCCATGTTGTTTCGCTGAGGATTTTGGTTTGAGCCAAAAAAGTATTGCCCGGGCCCTTATCAGCTGACACAGCGGGAAATGTGCTTTCCCCCAGAGTCCAGAGCTCAAAAGGCAGAGCCAGAGCCCAGGGAAACCGTCCCCTGCTCCCCTCTGCCATCCCTTTATCCTACGTGTGGGCTACGTAAAGGCTGTACGGTCTGAAAAGACCCCAGGCAGACCTTGCCTACCCCCGGCTTGCGTGAGTGGCACGTATTTTTAGAGCTGGAAACTGGATGGTTCTGGTGGCCGGGTATGGCAGGGAGACCCCAGCTGCTCGGGGAAACTTTCTGTGGGTGGTGGCAGCAGCAGGAGGGACACCATGCAGCCCAGGGAGGCTTTGGGGGGTGTGCATGGGGCAGACACCTGCCTTGGGGAGTCTGCACCGGTATTTATTTCTCCTTTGCCACTTTGTGGATAGGAGAAACATCCCGGACCCAGCAAATCTGAGCCGCTGAGCGCAGAGCCCCAAGATCTCTGTCTTAAAAAAGCTAGGGCTTGAGGATTGTTATGGCAGGAAACGTTAGGGTAGAGAGGAGGGACAAGAATAAATCCTGGGTCTTTGGCTTGGGTCCTTCCCAAAACATGCCTTTCTCTACCCAAACTCCTATATGTGCCCACTCGCAGGCAGAAAGCTGCCGTCAACCTGCTGAGGTTTCTCAGGCGTTTCTGGGCCAGTAATGCCTGTCCCTGCCTACCTGCCGGGGGATTGCCAGGAGCAGCGGATGGGGCCCAGGACGCTCAGCTCTCGGGGCACAGGGCGGGAGGGCAGCTGGGAGCCTGTCACCTTGCACAGTGCCCCTTGCCACCCCAGTGGTCCCCGAGTCTCTGTGAGAAGCACAGCGAAGGTTTCTCCCCGCACATGCCCCATCCCAGCTCCTTGCCCGCCTCTCCCCATGCATGCGCGCACGGAGTGCCTGGCCCTGGCGGGCCGTGACTCACCAGGTTGACTGGGTGGATGTAGCCATTTTCGTATTTGTCGTTGGCCAGGATCTGCCTCAGATGAGCGATGTAGCTGGAGGCCAACCGCAAGGTGTCCAGTTTGGAAAGCTTGGTGTCTGGGGGCACCCAGGGCAGGGTGGTCTTAAGCCTGGAGAAGGCTTTGCTAAGGACCCTCATCCTCGCCCTCTCCCTGGCGTTGGCAGCGTTTCTCTGGACCTGCTTTCCCTCCTGGCTCACTCCATTTAAAGGGCTCTTCTTGGGGGGAGCTTTTTTCCTCTTGCCCGAGGCCCCTCTCCCCTTCTGAGGGGAGCCATTCTCGCCATTGGATCCCTCCTCGTTGCTCTCGTTGGACGCCCCAAACTCTTTGTTAGTATCCATTTTCAGGCCATCGCACTCCAGCATCTCCACCTCCTGCAGATCTTCCACATCACTGAGGGACCCAGTGGACATGGTCTGGAAGATGCCAAAGGACCAGCGGGAAAGGGGGAGGGGGGAGGAGGAAGGGCAGCTCCTCAAATCTACTTCAAGGCGGCGGAGGAGAGAAGGGGCGCCAGTATTTTCTTCCCCTTCCCTCCCCCCTCCACAGCGCTAAGGGCGCGATACCAGTCCAGAGAGGATCCCCGCCCTCCCGCCCCCCAACCCTGCTTTGCCGTGTTTGAGGGAGGGAGCAAGCGTGTGTGAGAGAGGGAGAGAGAGAGAGAGAGAAAGCCGAGGAATTTAGTGAGGACACTAGTAATTTATCTGGGGGATAAGAGAGGCGGATCCAGCCCAGGGGAGGGGCCCTGCCCGCTGAGCACACCACATCCCCAATCACGGACCTTTGCACAGGACTGGGAATGAGGTATCGCAGCAAGCCTTTGCTCGTAACTGGGATTCAAATCTTCGCAACTGGAGCAAAGCAACTCGCTCGCTCTCTCCCCCTGCTCTGTCTTTCTGTCCTCCCCTTTCCTCCTCCTCCTCCTCCTCCTCCTCTTCTCCTTCCCCACTTCCCTTTCCAGCCCAGGGTTGCTCTCCCCCTCCCTGCCTCCTAGATGACCCAGGCAGCTGGTGTCATGATTCTTGATGAAAGCCAAAATGGGTCATGAGCAGAGAGAAAGCAGCAGATACACCAGCCAAGCTTTCCAAGGAGCTTTGTAATGCGTGCCGTCAAAACGCTGTCCTGGAACCTAATCTGGGGGAGATTTGTGGACGATTATATTTATGAATGCATCCTGTCCAGCTACTAGTGTATTCCAGGAAGGGAGTGCTCTGCCGCCCAGCCAGCAGCGTGGACCTTGCTGTCACAGCCCAGGGGTTGGAGACAGGAGGATCTGACTTCTCCCAGCCTTCCTGTGCGTCCTGCAACAAGTCCCGTTCCCCAATCACTCTTTTGAGTCCCCTCAGTTGTAAGCAACCCAGAGGCTGCCCAGTTTGCAGGTGTGCAGGACGGTCGAGATCCCGACAGCGCATGAAGCCCCACCGAGCCGAGTGTGGCTCCTTCAGGGAGAGCACCGCACCGCCGGGGAGGGTCGGCATGGCTGTGGATGGAAATGAAGGAAAAGGCAGGGTGGGTATTGCGTGGTAGAGATTTCACAGACCCCCCCCACCTTTTCTCGGTGCGTTGTTGCAGAGGAGATATCAGTGTTTCATTCGGCTGTACCCGTGGAGTGCTCTGTCTGCTGATTTGTGCATGCTCAAAAGTCAGGGAGTTTTGCCTGAATAAAGAGGCAAGATAAGGCCCCTTCTGCGGGAGTGGTGGGAGTGAGGGCACCAGGCCGTGCACTGCAACCAATGAAGCCAAACATCCATGCTTGTTTTACCACTAGTGTGAATGAGCGGGTTGCTGTGTCGTTTGAATAAGCAAACATACGCTTCAGTTACAATCTTTATGCACACGTGTATTCAGTCTCTGCAGAGCCGGCTTTTAAAAGCAGTTAACCTTGGCCTAGCTCTTCTTTCTCTCTGTGTAAAATCTCTTAAACCCATGTGTGGAGCCCAAGGAGGCCTGTGAAGCAGAAACTTGCTCCCATAGCTCCTTCCTTCCTCACAGGCGTCCTGAAACCTCACAGGTCACCCAGCTGCCTGGGTTTTGAACACAAGGGACCAAAGAACTGGGCACAGTCTGCACATGGGACCTTTCTGGACACAGTGACTGAGCTGATTGCAGGAGCAACTCCACTTATTCAGCTGCTTACCTGAGGATTCATATAGCTCAGGACAGAAATGTACGGCCTTAGATGTCACCACAGCACGCAGTGGCTTCTGAGTTAATCCAAGGTCACTGGAGCCACAGGAAAGTCTCTTACTGATCTGTGCGAGCCTCACATCGTGTTCTCTGCATGCACTAAACAAAAAACAAACAAAAATTGTGGAGGGCCAAACTCGTATGTCTGTCAAGCGCTACGTACTGTCTGCAGATTAAAGTTTCGGTAGAGGCAGGGCGTCATTTTTGGTAACTAACGAGGAAGTATTTCCTATCTCCTGAGCCATCTCAGTTCCTTGGCTCACATAAGCCAGAAGAGAAAGAGCAGATATAAACTTTAAACCAGCTCTTTACCGTTTGGCGGGAAGATAACACCTTCCCCCTCACAATAGGATAAGAACATTAAGATATCATATCTCCAAGCCCTGGGCTCTTGGGAATTCACAAACTTCTAACACCGTGTTATGTTAACTGTGCCCTATTTGTGTTTTCTCTGTGTACAAACTAAACAGATTGTCAGCGTGTCAGTCCTAATTAATGAATTAACTTTGCATTTTTTTTTCTTTGTAACATCCTTGTTGTGGATTCAAAATATTACTAATCACCAGCATGGAGATTTATGAGCCTTCTTATTTTCTAGGCCTGATTGTTGTTTGTGCAGGTGGAGATTTAAATGGCCGTATCCATTGCAGAGATTTATAGTTCAAGTGATTGATGCTAGAAATGAGGTACAGGACTCTTACTGGAGCAAGGATGACAGAAAAACAAGTTGAAGTTGCTTGCATCTCCAAGCGCAAATACCAGAGAGCACAAAATCTCATCAAAATTTCAGCATCAGAAGCTCACAGAAGAACAAATCAGAAAAAAAAGTATATACTCACACCTTTTCTATTGCTTATTTTTAATTTTACCATTGTAATTTCTAAAATTTTGTTGTGGAAAGCAGAAATAATTATCTGGCTTCTTAAAAATGCCTTTAATATGCTGCTACATGTGTGTTCCGAAAATCGAGGAATGCATACGTGTGTGTTATGAGCCTTTAGAATTGCCACACGTTTGTAGGTTTTACTGACTTACATACATTTTTGAGTCCTCAAAACCAGTAAAATTGATTTAATAGAGACCACACGCTTTCATGGAGACACAGGACACATTTTTGTGTATGTTTTGTGGCGATTATCACGTGTGTGTCGTCTATATGCACATACATGTAGAATATTGTACTTTGATTTCTTTATGAATGCAGACTATTACACACTCTTTTTACAACACAATTGTCGCTTTTTTGCCCCTCTCCAAAGGGGCTGGCATGGGCAGACCTCAAAACCAGCAACTCTCATCTCCGAGTAACTCCTGGTTCCTTATTTGTTTGTTACATGAGTTGAACCTCTCCTTTTCCAACCTTCCTGCTCCTTATGTCCCTCCTGGCCAATACAGGGCTTGTTACCCTAATCTGGCTCCCAGTTTCAGTCCCTCTCTCCCCTCACATGAATTGCCTTGCCCAGTCCTCCTGACTCTCCTTCTGAATTGCAGCTCCAGGTTGGGGTAGAAACCGATGGCGTGGAGACCAGCCGAATCCTGTGGGAAGGGTAAAGCTGGGGNTCCTGGCCAATACAGGGCTTGTTACCCTAATCTGGCTCCCGGTTTCAGTCCCTCTCTCCCCTCACATGAATTGCCTTGCCCAGTCCTCCTGACTCTCCTTCTGAATTGCAGCTCCAGGTTGGGGTAGAAACCGATGGCGTGGAGACCAGCCGAATCCTGTGGGAAGGGTAAAGCTGGGGTGGCTGCAGCCACCACGGGGGTCGTGTGGGCATTTACTTCTCCAGTTAAATGACTGGGAGCACCGACCAGCTACTGGGTTAATAACTGGCTGGGAAAGACAGATGGAGCTAAAGTCCTTTTCGCCTTTCCTGTACATTCACTTCTTCATTCATGTTTGAAAAAGGAAGTTGAAATATCGGCATGGGGGACATCAGTACAAATCTGTGGATTTGCCCTGTAGGTGTCTTTCTCCTCTGCATTGCTCTGGCTACACAGCAAAGTGCATCTCTCTTTTACTGCTAATTGAGGTCCATTAAACGATACGGTCAGTTAGGACATGCCGAGGGTGCTGGGGGCAGAGATTCAGGATGCCTGGCCTGAAGAGTGTCAGATGGGGAGCATGTCACACAGAGGCTTATGCTGGTCTATGGCATGTTAGAGATTTCCCCCTGGAAAAAAAACCCCACTTTTTATGCCTCCAACCTTCCCTCCCCTGGGCTGGAATAACATGGTAATTTGAGAACAGCTTTGGAACTGGACGCCAAGATTTTTGCATGTGTCTCATGATTTTGCGTGGCATGGCTTGGGTTTTTTTGGGTTTTTTTTGGTGTTGTTCTGTGTCATTTATCAAGGCACCATATTTTCACTGTGCATTGAACTGTCACCCAAGAAAAACCTCAGATCACCCACAGCTCATGAAAACTTTATCAGTAGCTAGTATTAAAATTCTTTGCCCAAGTATAATACAGGTGTTTTCCTGTATTTGAAGAATTACTAAGGAAGTCGCCCACAGACATCCAGCTGATCATGAATCATGTTCAGTCAGGTTTTAGAATAATCAAGAATAAAAGTACAACCAGATTAGTGTTTTCGACTTGCAATTTAAAAAAAAAACAAACTGGTTGCTCAGAGATTTCTCCTGCTCACTCTTGGTCTTAATTGGAAACTAAGCAAAATGATGGAGGGACTTCAGAAGCATACTTTTACATGCCTTAAGGGAAATAATACTAGTAATATACTGTTATATATGAATAATACTAATAATAACTAATATTAATAAAATAATAGGAATGCTACTAATAATATAATAATCCTGTGATATTGTTGTGATAGGATTCTGTCTTGTCTATTGTAGAGGATTGACAGTGCTAGGGAAGTAGATCAAAGTTGTTTGTAACAGTGGGGTAGCTTTTTGGAAAGGCCAGGGCATTGAAACCCTCCCACGGCTCCTTTCCAGTGCCGTGTATCTGTTTCTGGTCACAGATTTGGTTTGAAATGTAAAAGACGACGTGATAAATAGCATAAAGCAATAAACAAAGAGAAAAAATATCGTTGCTGCCAAGACAGTAAAAAGGCTGTCGTGGAGAACTGGCCCAAGAGGCACGTATTTGTATGTGATACCAGCATCACTACTCCTCCACAGAAAATCCTAACATCTTCCTTCAAAGCCCTGAGAAATCAGAGCTTTTTGAGAAGCTATTTTCTAGAATAGTTTATTGTGAGGAAAAACCCCAATGCTATTTCCTTCTATTCTCATTTAGAAATATCTGGAAGTTTTGCTGATACCTAGAGTGGAAAAATTTCAGTTGTACTGATCACAGATTAGACCATTTAAAAGGAAATAAGCTGCAGTTTCGAGAAAATTTTTGTAGAAAGTTATGCAGCAGCCATAATTCTATTTCATGTGACTTCTAAAACCTTGAAATGTCACAAACTCGAAAACATTGAAACTCTGGGAAATGGAATTCCAAAAATATTTCTTTAGTGAATATTGAAAGAATATTTTATGAAACTCAAAATATATAATTCTGGATTTTATTTTTTAATCCATTTTGTCACATTGATGACAAAATCTGACACATACATGTAGTGCCCTTGTCTACCACAGGGAGTACCCGTACATGTAACAACTGGATGATTTCTACCACCCTGACTTGTGCCACCTGGTACTTTCTCCTTTGAGTAGCTTCATGAAAATCAGCAGGGCTGCTCACAGGGCAGAACAGACTGAACAGGAATGGCGAAATCTGCCTCCGTGGAAATGAAGTCATGATTAAACATCCTAACGACTAGGAGAGATCCTGACAACAAGGCCAGTGTCCTAATCATGAAGGGTGCATCAAATCCTGGCGTGACTCACTTCGCCCTCCTATGCCAGGTCTGTGGTGAGTGTTTCTGGTACTGCTGCTGTTTTAAGCAATGTCCTGCAAAGGATGTATCAGCTAGGAGCTGAATACACCAGAAACAAGAAGCATGTAAGCTGTAGAAGTTATTGATGCAGAAACAACATAGCTAATCCTCAACACGAGCACCAAACTTCCAGTTAACTTTTCACAGACATGCAAGTGAATCTCCTTTTGCTGGATGCTTGTAGAGTCATGTTTGTTTTATAAAGCACATTTATTCCTATACAAAAGGAGCCTCACAGACAGTGAGGAGAGGTATCCTCTTCCTTCTCTACTGGAGGGACTATCCACTGTTTGCAAGATGCATCTCTGAAACATTACTAGATAGTTGACATTGTAAACTGCAGACTCTTATGAAGTGGTCAAAAGAGGAATATGCAAAAAAGCCAATATATCTTATGCAAAATTATCATTTAAGGATTAAAGTGCAGACATAACTGTTTTATTATGAATATCTCTTTCCGTGATGTTTCTTTGTTGGCTAATCCTTTGCATTTTTGTGGTTTTAAGACATGATGAAATTTGTCAATAAGAAGTAAGTTCTCTTTTGCCTTTCACTAATTACCGCATTGGATAAAGCTCTGTAAAATAAAAGATTTTTGTTTCACATGGAAATTTGGAAAACAAGAACACTTTGCAGGGGAGTGACAGGAAGAATGTCAACTATTCTGATGAACTTTTATTACTTGTACAGTTTATGTCATGATATGCATGCATGTAGACACAGATTTTCTGAAATTCCTGTTCACTTAACGTGTTCACAGCTTCTGAAAGTCGGGATCTGACAGCATCCATCATTAAATGCAGTAGGTCGGCCTATGTCCTCCATTTCCATCCAAATGAAACACCATGTACTGGGACTCTGTGTGGGCTGCTTTACGCTGTAACAGATTGAATTGGCCACAGTTTGTGCCGTTGGACTCCCTGTACTCCATTTGTCATGGAGGCTTTGCATTTTATGAGCTCTGATAGGTGGCCATGTTAAACCTTTAAATACACATGCCTAACTCAGTGACATCAAAAGAAGTGACCATACATAGCTGGAAAAATATTTGGGCCAAAAATACTGATATAATAAACCAACAAACTGGTAATATTCAGCTATCCATGCTTGTGATTGCACACAGGGATTCACCCAACACAGTAGTTAGCTGAAGATAGTATTCGTTATGAATGAGTCTTAAACGGGAACGATAGCTGACGAGGCAAAGGAGAAAGCAAATTATGCATCCTACTCAAGAGACATAGAAAGACCACAGTCACCGCGCATTTCTTTTGACTCTGACAGGCCTTATGCATGCCTCATGAACTGTGACTCTCAGAGCTCCTGGAACATCCCCAAAGTGGGGTCATGGCACTTTGCCACAGCGCAGTCCTCTGGTTTTATGGTGCGTATCGTAGTTCATAATACATATAGAAAATGGTGTTGTTTTAGAAAGTGGTATTGCAAAAGCACATAATAAATGTCTATTTAAGTAATTTGGAGGAAATAAATAGCTTTAAAAATGAACCAGGGGATAGCATAAAAAGAAGACCATAAACGTGGTTTGCCGTGGAGTCCCATGAGACTGAGAAAGTACCAAAGAACTGAAACTATGGAAGTGAGGGGAGAAAAAGCCCCAAGAACGGACTGTGAAGGCAGTATTGCTCTTTTTTCCCTCCCTGCTCCTCTCTTTTCCTTTGTGTGTATAGATCCAAGGTGATGCTCACACTGCCTAGTATTCGGTTCTTAACCAGGAGCGTGACTAACCCAGAAGGAAAGATGGTAAAAAGAGGAAAATGGAGAGACAACCATCAGGCTTTCTGCTAGCCAGGACTAGCAGGCCCTGCATGCTTGTGCAGTTCAGTGAGGGGAAATAGAAAACAACGCTTAATAGCTGCTGCTCTGAGTCCGTCCAAAGCAGAAAGGCCAAGTTTTTAAGAACTGCTGGCAAGATAAGGCCTCTGTTCCAAGGGACCAACCATTAAAGCAGTGTTTTTTTTTTTTTTTTTCCAAAAAGAATGGTATGGGACTCAGAAATGTATCTGCTTATGTTTTAAGATCAGATGGGATGATGGCTGAGGGTGAAGAGAGATATGTTATCCAGAACCTCCTGATTTAAAACAGTAATAAAGGATTTTGCAGCTAGCTGAAGGATTTTCATTTTGATGCCTTATTTTAATCTTCATATCATTTCAGCTTGTTCTGCCCTGCAAAATAGATTTCTGTCAGCCAAGTTTTGCACCAAAATGTGGTAGATCTTTCTTTGTCACGCAGGCCTTTTGGATTACATAGCAAATTTACAAGATATCATATACCGTGCCATTTACCATATACCAAAATTTGATGGCAGGAATATCTTGATCTGTACTCCATAAGGACTGAACAAAGATGTCCATGTGATGATTATGAGCTGTATTGACTGAAGTTTCCACAGAGTGGAAAAGATGACATATATGTGTGACATGGCATCCATGAGTTTTCTCTCAGCACTGCAGATGAATTCCTCAGAAAGGCTTTCCATGTATGCAAGATCCTCACCGAGGAGCTGATCAGCCAATCTGTTTGAGCACAGGGGCTCCAAGGGGCTTCATGATGCAAACTTCCATAGGGTGCCAATGCACACCAACCGTCTGGGGCCAGCTTGGGCTTCCCAGGACGAGAGCCATGTTCTGTCCTGAAGAACAAGCAATTCCAGCTAAAGCCTCTGTGAACTGTGCAGTGCAGCACCCGTAGCAATACACCACATCATCTTTCTGTTTCTCCTCTCCCCATGCCCTGGCTCACTGTAGTCTTTCACCTCTCTTGGCAGCATGTAGCCAGAGAGCCCTTTTTGGGTTGCAAGCCCTAGGTTGTTCCTGTGTTTCTAAGTGTTGGTGGAATTAGTCTTATTGCTAATGGCTCAGCGATATGTATAACACAGCCCTGCTTCTAAAATTTATGGTGCAAATTAATGAAGTGCAAACTGGGCCAATTTTAAAGAGACAGACTTCTTTGCTTAAGGTGCTACACAGAGACCCAGGGTATGTGGGTTGTTTTTCTGCTATGTTATGGGCTTTCTAGGTGACCACAAAAGGGGGATCCTTTCTGCTCCAGTTCCTCAGTGGTGAAAAAGGGATGAGAACACTTCCCTGCCCTACAGAAACATTATGAGGGGCTTAGGCACTATGGTAATGGATACTGAGCGTAGCTAAGATAAATAACCTGATAGTTGCAAGAAAATGATTGATGTTAGAATACTACAAAAATGTTGAAAGCCTAAAATATCTTTGTGATGTCTCCCCATTTCTTGAAATGCCAATTAACATTTTTCACTCAGATACCTGATGTTTACATTGGTGCATTTTTACGCTCACACGTCTTACAAAATGGATACTTGCCTGACTTTGATTTTAGATGAAAGCACTCGTCCCTCAACCTCATAGTAATTCTGAAAGACAGAAAAGTTGCTTTTATAGGAAGAAAAGCAACGAGTTTTGATCGTGTTAGTGATGAGTGACAAGCCAAAAGTTTAATAAACAGACCACGAGTAACATCCACTACAGCACGAGTAGCAGATCACCATTGACTAAATTACTCCAAAATCCCCAAGCTCTCTGTGAAGAAAAATAAAGTGTTACTTTGGTTTCCAGTAATCCTTCCTCGGTAAAAACACAGGATTCCCTTAGGAGAGTTAAAATCCATTACTAGGCTTCTTTATGCCTTTTTGTAACTAATTGTCGCTTCCATGAAGGGTCTTACTTCCTCAAATCAAGAGCCAATGCAGACTTTCAGGGGGCAATAGGGCTGCAGAGAAGTCAGCTTTTAAGCCCATCTTATTTCGATGTCCTCTTTTTGAGTTCCCCCTCTCGCTGGTTTCTAAGACTCCCTCGCTACTTACCTGTGCAGCAGCACGTGCAGGATAACGTGCTCTGAGGCATCTCTTTGTTCGGGTGTGGGAAGCAGCCAGGCAGGCTCAGCACCCGAAGCAGAGTGCTTTGTACCACAAGCAGCATGTGGCTGGATCTGTTTGAAGGAGTACAGCTTCATTTCCTTCCCTGATAGCACAGTATGCACACAGCTCATCAGAGCAAGCCTAGCTGTTTCTTCTGACCCGAGGTACTTCTTTTTCCTACAGCCATACATCCCGACTGCTTTTGTTTCCCATCTTTGAATGCCACCTTTCCCCTTTTCAGTCTGTTTGTCCCACAGCAGATTTGTAATTCTTGCAGTTTGTTCCATGTAAGGTTGTTTCTCAGCAATTCAAGCTGATTTAACTCAAAGCTGTTAAAGGAGCTTCTCAAAGAACATTCTCCATTTTCCACAACTGAATGGTAAAAGTGCACATTTATAAGGCCATAAGCTGCATCTGAGCTGAGTTTGAGCTCCTTGGTACACAACAACGAATGCATTTTTTTATGAATAGGTAAATGTATTTTGGAGTGCAATTGTAGAGGCAGGGCTGAAAAAGGAGGTCCTTTGATACTAAACTTACTTCAGCGTGTGGTGTGTGATAATACATGTGTCGAATATAGCAACTGTAACAACAGCCAAGTAATTTCTTTATCGATCTGCTGCTTCCAATTCTTAGCTGTCTTTATTACAGGAAAATCGTAGAATACATATCTCGCTACTTGAAATTTGTTGTTTTCCTTTTAAGAAATGGACGAGGAAAGCTAAACAGCTCCAGGATATACAACCCTATACAAGGTGTCGGAAAGGGGGAAGGGTGGCTCCGTGATGAATGACCAGTCGTTCAATTGTTTTCTTTCTTGCAGAAATCAGAGACAGAGTACAGTTTATCTTACCCTGACTTTTAGCAAGACAGATTGCTGGGCAAAACCCCCGGGTTGAAGTCATCCAACCACCAAGTAAGAGTAAAGCGACCATTACTGTTACCTTTCCAGGACTCACCCCCACCCCCAGTGTCTTTTAAAAGTCTACGGTGTTTCTTTCTGAGGTTGTAACATGAACTTTAGTTTCCTCACACTGTTTTTACACTGAATGCAATCTGGAAAAATTCATTTGGGACCCGAATCCTCCACTGTTAGACAGGCTGAGACCAGCTCATCCCTGTGCATCCCTTGCAAATGACAGTCACTGCTGCAGAATTCCTCCTTGCATTGTGTTTAATCCCCTCCCCCCCACCATACTTTCTTGCAGCTGCCACTGAACTTGGTTTCCTCTAGTTTGGACATTTCAGGCCTGCACTATGATACTGGCATCAGCCAAGCATCTCTTTACCACAGGAGTGTGAATGGGGATGAGAACTGTGTGCCAAGAGGAAAAAATCTCCAAGTAACAGCAAGCTAATTCTGAGGTGGGCTGTCATTCTCTCAGTTGTTTCCTGCATTTCCCTTTAGTCGTATTTTTCTTATCATCTCCATTCCGGTTGTTTGGAACAGTACTTGTGGATGTGGCATCCTGAATTTATTCCATCCACATCTGAGAGGCAGCATAGATCTTGAGTGGCCTTAATCATGCCCTGAAGGTGCTTCTTTCCCTATGACAACTATAAATGGATCAGTAGCTTCAGTGAGCTCCAAAGAAACTGGGCCAAAGCGCACATTATTGAACTCTTCAATAAAATTCAGAGGAGCACGAAAGGCAGGACAGACAGAAAGAGTTAAAAGGGAAAGATGGATGCAGTTGCAGTATCTATTACTTGCAAGTGGCCGTAATGTGTTTATACAGCTCTCAGGCAGGCTAGCGGATAATTAAAGGGAAGAACTGACACTAGACACTGCACCACCTTATACACTACGGCACGGGGAAAGTCACACAAGTGGGATCGTAAGAAAACAGCAGCAGATTCCCTCCTCCGCTTTTTGCCATGTTCGTTCTCTTTTCTTTCGCAGTTAGAAGGATGCCTGACTAGTCTGCATTACTGGGAGGCAGTTAAAATACACTGAAAAAGTTAGGATCCAAATTGATCCTACTGCATTACAGTTAAATATTTTATAAATTCTGACTACAACAGGACAAACACCTTTGCCAGGCTCCAGTTCAGCGGATCATACCCTCCTCAGTATAAATCTGTCTCACGAGCTCTTCATTGCCTGCCTATAGCTGTAGACTATACTTTCGTCTGAGATTTGCCTTTCAGTGAGATCAAGCATAGATTTGAATCCTTGTCTAAGCCACAGATGATCAGCTTCTGGGTGGGTAGAGAAGTCTTGGCAACGATGGGATTCCTGTGCATGTTTGTGATCGGGAGAGTGATTACCTGTTCTCTGGCCGTGTGAGGGGTTAGAGAAGACCATCCTCCCTCTGGACTGCCCAGATCACTCGGCCAATTTGTCAAGAATCCCGTAGGATAAATAGCTGTCTCCAGAGACCTTTATAGTGACAAATCCAAATAAATCAGAGTCACTTTTACTGAGTGCCTCAGCAGACAGCTGAGATTTAATGAATCAGCCTTCAGACCCCCAAGGAAGATTTTCTTTCCCAAGACCAAGGGGAACAAAAAAGTGCCAAAATTTGCTTCCAGGGTAAAACTCCATCAATCCATCCTGTGATGTTTTGTGATTGTGCTTACCAGTACCACTAACAGTCTTTTAAAAAGCACTGGGAATGCAGCAGAAAGGTCTCAGGATCAGCTGTATGATCAGTGTGCCCAGTGCAGAGAAAAGGAGGCTGCTATGGCTTACATGATTTTCCTTATCAGTGATCGGAGATGAACTTTGGATTCCTTTACTAGTGCCCTTCTACACTTTTGGCTGGAACTCCCTTCCAACATAAAAAAAAAAAAAAGAAAATAAAAGAAAAAAAAGAAAAGGAAAAAAAAAGAAATCAACCCAAATGCCTCCCCTACCAAAAGTCATCACACAGATAAAACCTTGCAGCTTAGTCATTGTGGGTCATTCAAACAGTTTTAAGGTTTAACGTCTTGATCCCCTCTAAAAATTTCCATCTCAGTTTCCTTCCCCCCTTTGGGATCCATCCAGATGCCTACTCAAATACCTGCTGGCGCCAGAGGAAATTCTCCTGTAATGGATACCCTACAATGTAAAACCAATATTTTGTTTCCAGGGTCATCCCTTTCACACCCCCACAGATCCTCTTGCTTCACCAACCTGCCTCTTGGTCAAGCCAAAACATGAGAAATTGTGAATCCAAAGGGTGAGATTTTGGAGCGGTTTAATAGGCTTGGTGATTGCTAACCCCCACATTTCCTCAGCTTCCTCCTCCCGTTGTGGTAGCCTCATCCGATAATTTATGGCAGGTTAACAGGCTGCTGAGCAGATACCTCTGCTCACAGTTTGGCAAAGAAAGAGAGAGAGAGAAATTTAACCAGACCCAAAGGTTCATGATGATCAGACTGGTGACACCTTTTCAGATAGGCTAATACCTAATACGAAAAGGCCTAATAAAGTTAAGAAGCATCTTTCAGTGGCAGGACAAAAGTGAGCGTGTCAGGAACCATTCCCAGGTAAAATAATTAATTAAAAAGCAGTGTTTGATACAATTCATGTGCAAACAGAAAGGCAGAAAAGTTTCATTTGTGATGGTTCTTCATCACTTGTGTAGGGAATTGCGTTGGCAATAGGAAGTGGGTCAATGTTTGGAATTTGGGCAGGAAATTCTTGGTTCAACACGTTATCCTGTTCTACTTCTGTTTTTTATTTGTGCTCTCTGGACGTTAATGCACTTTAATGATAATCAACAAAGTGCTTTATATGAATGTATTGCAATATAATAAGCTTTGTTAATCGTCATATGGGATACACGAGAAGGAGTTCTTCAGTAAGGACCGAAAGTCACTGTTTTAAAGTGACAATTGAGGTGTGCATTTCCTCATTGAACCTTATAATACATAATATCAGCAATACCTCCAGGGTGATAATTGAAGAAAGCATTTAAGATTATTTACTTATATAAAATAGATAATTCTACCTTTCATGTAAGTTTAATGAAACTAAGTGCAAGGATAAAATAAAGAGGACTCATTTCAAGTCCCTATAACTGGATTGCAACTGAATTTTATTCAAAAAACATTGTCTTTAAAATTTTCCTTCTGAAAGGAACAAAGAAAAGAGACGACTATTTTCTCCTTTCAATCCTTTGAATAAAAATTAATATACCAACCATGTCAGGAAACAAATAATCTTTTGTCCATGACTGAAAAAAAGAACCCATAAAATAAATTTTTACAAAATGGCTACATGTAAAACTTTGCTGCAGAGCCAGCAATTTATTGCACTAGAAATTCATCATCCGAAATCCTGCAAAATATGTCAGAATACTTGTTCACTTCTTTAAAAAGTCTCTTCCATTCTGACATGATACATTGCATAAAGTGCAGGAGAACAAGAGTAAAAATGTGTTTTTTTAATGATTAAGGACTGATCTTGTTCCAATTGAGTCAATGGCAAAACTCCATGGAATTGAGCTGAATATATGGGTATAGATAAGATGTTGTTTACTGTGCTCTCGCTTTTTCTAAGAGCAAAATGTAAATGAAATATATTCCTTGCACATATTACATTATCCCAAGTCATCTGTTGACTCCTACTTAAAACAGAGCACAGGGATCTCTCCATGTTCTCCAGGAGCTGCAAGCTCTTATATCCATGCAGCCTTAAGGACGGTCTTGCCACTGTGTGAATTGGCTGTAGCACCAAAGAAGGAATTAACGCAGTCATGGAACAAGAGTTCATGAGATTTTGCTTGTATATATAAATGAATGTAACATTAGTAAGGTCTCCCAGCCCTCTTTCAGCTGCAGTTACAATTTTTATTTAAAGCAACCCATATCTTTGTGTAGAGTCTTGCCTGGTTTTAGCACAGCCATGAACAGGAGGAGAGCAAGATTTTCCTCCAAGTGCCACGTGTGAATTGGGAAATGAGCAGAGGGAGCACGAGATGCGTACTTTGCGCTGCAGCTCACTGCTCAACAACTGCGTAGGCACTGGCAAAACAAAAAAGAGAGAGGTAAACAGCCTTGACTTAGGTTCTGCCAGCATCAGCCAGGTAATGCACGTGGTAGAGGTGGACGGAGGTTGTGCTAGTGGTGGAAATTATTCCTTCCAAGGAAGAAAACAGGAGCAGAGAAAGCACTGTGTCTCTACAAGTCCTTGGTTTTCCTGANCCTCAACAACTGCGTAGGCACTGGCCAAAACAAAAAAGAGAGAGGTAAACAGCCTTGAGTTAGGTTCTGCCAGCATCAGCCAGGTAATGCACGTGGCAGAGGTGGACGGAGGTTGTGCTAGTGGTGGAAATTATTCCTTCCAAGGAAGAAAACAGGAGCAGAGAAAGCACTGTGTCTCTGCAAGTCCTTGGTTTTCCTGAAACACCTATTTGGGAGGTAAAGCTCCCATTTACTTGTCTTAGAGCTGAGACTCAACCAGTCCCTTGTGAGGTGAAAAAGAGGAATTTGCCNGCTCAACAACTGCGTAGGCACTGGCAAAACAAAAAAGAGAGAGGTAAACAGCCTTGACTTAGGTTCTGCCAGCATCAGCCAGGTAATGCACGTGGTAGAGGTGGACGGAGGTTGTGCTAGTGGTGGAAATTATTCCTTCCAAGGAAGAAAACAGGAGCAGAGAAAGCACTGTGTCTCTACAAGTCCTTGGTTTTCCTGAAACACCTATTTGGGAGGTAAAGCTCCCAGTTTACTTGTCTTAGAGCTGAGACTCAACCAGTCCCTTGTGAGGTGAAAAAGAGGAATTTGCCAAGAGGGTGTTCATTTTTGTTAACAAAACATTTGGAAGACAAACAAAAAATCTGACAAACTCCACCCAAGTGCTGCAGTGGCACAAAATGTTAGCTTGTATAACCCCTTCCCAGCAGACATGGAGCTGCATGAAAAAATAATTACCTCTGAAACAGGAGGTAGGCAACCATGCTGCAAGTGCTATAGAGCGATATTAAGAAGTGTGAAGGAGTAGAAGGGAGTTGTTTACTATAACCTGACGAAATGATTCCTAAGTTGTTTGCCGTACAATTCATCAGCCCGTCAGGTAAAAAGTGCAAGGCAAAGTCAATCAATATGGTCGCCCCCTTCCCTCTCTGGCCCATCCTGGTGGGTGATAGAGCATAACAGTGTTGGTTTTGTCATTATTAGGTTATCCTGAAAATAAATCACTTCTGAAAAGGTGAATAATTGGACAGAGCTTAGTGCTGACAAGCAAAATGTTGGAAGCGGGGGCGGGGGTGGATGGCGGTGAGGGGGGGAGGGAAGGGGGGCTGTGGTGTTGGAGACGCAAACTCATTCCAGGAGGCCACCGGCATGTGAGGAGCTGTAGGTCTCATTCTGGTTCGTACTTTGGCAAACGAGTGCAGTTTTTGGTCTGATAAGTATCAAACTGCATTTATGGTTTCTGAAACTATTTTTGATCCAGCAGGGACATGAGACGTACCTTTTCGTGTAATCTAAACCGTGAAAGGTATACCCCTGCTCAATAAAATTAAAAAGTAGTAAATTTTGTCCTTATAAAAGGAAATCCCCAATTTTCCCAACCATTTAGCTAATCTGTGGAGTTCTCTGCCATAAGCGGTCATCAAGATAATATATTGTGGCTGGACTCTTAAAAAAGCAGGATAATTTTATGACCATCAGCAACATCTGTAACTATGCAAACGAAGATCATGATAATGGTAATCCAGCCTCATATTTTACAGCATAGAATAAACCCCCTTTGAGGTACAGGGAAGACTGGATAATTGACTGGTTATCTGATAGGTGGTTTTAATCCTTCTTCTGACACCTAAGAGACAGGGCACTGTTAGACACAGGGTACTAGACTAATTGCTTGCACCTACTCCCACCAAAGGCCATGGCAATATTTTAAGGATTTGACGTGAACTCAAACTTCCTGTGGACATGTCTGAAGGTTTGGTGCCAATAGTGGGTTGTAATTTGTCATTTTTGCAATGAAAATGTAATGGGGTCAATCTACCATGCCTGGAAAATTTTCTGAATCTGAGTGCTGTGGTTCTGGCACTGCGCTGGACTTGAAGAAATATAGATTCAAATCCTAATGCCTCAACATTTGCGATGTGATCATGAGTAAATCATGCATAGCTGCATTACACGTTAGCTTCCTCTCTGAAAATTCGTGTAAAGGTAATTTTCTTTAATCCATTGTCTTTCTGTCCCATCTATTCCATTTTAGCTTGTTTAGATGAGGACCCCTATAGTAATTTTATATAATATCTGGCACAGACACAGCTTGCATCCTGTATTTCTTTGGCATTTACTCATGCAAAACTCTACATTGCAATCAATGGATTTAATTTTGATCTTTACAAGAATTTCAGAGGTATGCACAGCCTGTTTATGGCACGAATCTACTAAACATCTCCACTGCTCAAAGAATGGACTGTGTTTGGGGATGCAATAGTGAAAAGGATCCTGAAAATGCAGTTCCAAGTAGTGTAAAATTCCATCTCCTTCTTCCTTCTCCCTGTTATCTTCTAGCAAGTACTTAAGGGACATTCAGAAATCTGCCTTCTAAGAGTTCCCCCCCTAAGAGTCCCCCCCCACCCCTAAACAACCCCATAAATGTCACAGTTCCTCACTATGCATGCTGGTGGTGTGCAGATGGAAACATAAGGGGCAGAATATAAGGAGTTGCCAGATAGCTGGGTGAAAAATCCACATTTTCTCCTGGCCTTTTTGACATTTCCGAGCAAGTTCTTCTGATTCAGAAAATGCATGAAGGGGAATTTACAGCAGGAAAACACCAACAAATGAAATAGGCTATGAGCCATCAGCTTTTAAGTCTCCACAAAAGTCCAAAATGAGCCCTCCTCCAAGGGAACCCATATAAAGCAGTGCATTTTGCAACCCTGGACATGGTTCTTCTACGTGCCAAACCCTGTGGTGGTGGACCCACTTGAAGAGATCCTCACCACCCTCTTCGCCTTCGCAGCTCCTTCCTGCCTTCCTCCCTGCAGTGCCGGAGTTCACGGTCTGCTCTGCTGTGATGAGTCAACTGTTTGGGTGGCTGTGCTCCCAACCAGATTTGTCATAGTGCCTGCTTTCAGAACAAGAGAGAAATATGTCTTTTTTTCGCTTTTATAAAAAATCAGACCATTCTTCAGTTCTGGTTTGGAGTTCAGCCACCCCAGCCATGGAATTGGCATGACCAAGGGGAGGTAACCCCTGTCAAGCAAGGAAGGAATCCCTTAACACTTCTGTGCTTTTAAAGAATTTGTGCTCTGGAAAAACAGCCTCCTGTTAGATAAGGGGCAACCCAGAAAAGCCACCATCCATGCAAAGGGGAGGGATATTTCAGGTCACAATGCTATTCTAATAGAGCTATTAAAATTCATTATCGCTGCATGATACAATCAGTCCTATATAGTTATCAGGATTTGGAGCTGTTTTCTTTTTCTGCCACTGACAAATAAGCCAAAGTAAACCAGATCACTGATAAGACAGACCCCTGGGAAGATGTTCTGCCACAATTGATGCATGGATAGGGCTTTTTGTTCATCACTCAGATGATTTTGTCTTGCAGCATCTGTTTATTTTCCCTCTTCTTTCGTTTCCCAAGTTTGAAAGCAACCTGAAATAGAATAGGATTTATGCTATGATCTGCAAACCCTGAACTTTCTATTTAGAAGACTCAAAGACTGTAAGGCCGAGAGAGGCCTTTGGTATCCTCTTGTCTGACCTCTGCTACAACCCAGGCCATTAGCTTTCTCTGACTTAATTCTTGTTTGGTCTATCTACTGGAAAAACATCCAGTCCTGATTTAAGAATTGTAAGTGGCGGAGAGAATTCATCACAGCTCTCCATGAACTGTTCCTATGGTCAGTTACCCCATCTGTTAGAAAATTTCCATCATACTTCAGCTGAGCTTCAATTCCCAGCTGTTGGCTCTTGTCCTTGCTGCGCCTTTGTAACCCTAGATTTCCATCAAGAGTTACCTCAGA
Organism: Steatornis caripensis; assembly: GCA_013398225.1. NCBI lineage: Eukaryota > Metazoa > Chordata > Aves > Caprimulgiformes > Steatornithidae > Steatornis > Steatornis caripensis. Next base: position 70,985 of record VZSC01011943.1, read on the forward strand.
CAATGGGGCAGTAATTAGGCATATACATATCACTTAGAGATACTGTCAGTCAGCTTGCCTCCTGAGCCGAAACAAGGTCTGAATAGAGTCATGTAAAGGTTTTCTGAGAAATAGATTATAATTTGTTGTCATTCCAAATACGATTCTTAACATTTGCTGTCATTTGAATTACAGGCACATGATTTTCCAGTACCTGTGGAAACACAACTCCCACTAGACACTTTTAAGAATGACTGGGTAAATTTTTAAATGAGAGATGGCCTGTTACCCAGAATTACAGGGGACCCACCTCTGCCATTGTTGTCAACTGAATTAAACCAAAATATTTTACTTGCAAAGAGAATTCAACAAGTACGAGAGGCCAAAGTGAATTCAGGGATCTTGCTTTTGTTGTTACAAATTTATGAGTTATAGTTGATAAAGGGACTTGAGAACTTTCTGTAAGGCACTTTTGTGGTATTACAACGTGTTTCTCTGATGTGATGACCACTTTCCTGAGGATGCTCTGTCAAACACTGTCCAGACCCAGGGAAGCATGAAAAGATGGCAGAGCTAGCTTAGGATGGTAAAGCACAGCCAAGTAGCCACAAATTGCCTTTTTAATTGTTCTCTCTGACAGTATTATGTAACCTTACCTTTCTAGGGAAATATCCACTGGCACTGAACCATATTTACTTCAGATGATGCTTTCTGTTCTGATTAAATATAATATTTTCATTTTCTGGTTACATGTAGTATTTTCATTGCCTACTTATTGTTATGCTCCCTGGCCTCTGCTCCTCAGCTACGGATTAGGCTATTGCCAGCATCTTGTACACCAATAACTTCTCTCCTGAGCCTTGTCTGCTTTGAACACCGGTTTGAGAGCCTCTGTCATCCGTTTAGTAGCCAGCCTGGCCTTAAACCATGACAATCACAAATACTCTGCACTTTCTTCCCAGTAATCTAGGAAATCTGGAATTTATCTAGCTCTCCACCACCTGGTGACTGGGTTGGTTAATCTCCTTTGTGGGAAGGCTCCTTTCCTTCTGTCCTCAGCTGAGGTGAAGGGAAGAACAAAGTTTTGAGCCTGCAGGGTGTCATTCTTATAACAGAAACTGAATTGGCCCCGAGAAGAGTTTCCTGAGTATTTCTTGAGAAATTCTTTAAGAGATCTTGACGAATCTGAAAAAAGAGGGAATCAAAAATCACAGACTAGGAGAAAGAACAATGCATGTGTGCTCGATCCCTGGAATGGTTTCTGCTATAGGCACTGGTGCACCTTCCACTGGGAGAGGCAGGTCTGGAAATTGAAGACAGGTTTTCAAAAGACTCTGGAAGAGAAGCAGTAGTGAGAGTATTTAAACAGTATAATGTAACTCCATAACCCTTTATGGCACTACCTCTTCTCCTGGTCTATTTTCCTACTTCAAAAACCACAGTCTTTTGAGGGCCAGAGTGGGGACAGAAGAGCTGCAAGGGATCAGTTACCTTGCCCTGGTTGCTAGACCTCTGGGACCCAGCATGCAGGGTAGATAGGATGTTTCGTGACAGATACACGGGTAGGCATTCAGACCTCTTCACTCCCATGCATAGCTGTCCCCAGGCAGGAAGAGCTGCTTTCTGCATTGCTCTCTTGTGTTGCTTAGTCCTGCTAGCTCACGAGGCCCAGACAGACTGTGAGTTGGATCCAGGAAGTTTTCCCCAGTGGATTATGCCACAAGCCAGTGAAGAATTGGCAAGGCAGGAGAAAATGCCCTGTGCCATGCGTCCTCTCCCACGCAGGGCGAGGAGAGTAGCTGGCGCAGGAGGGAGCTGTGCTGGGTTGATGCCAACTGGGAGCTTTTCTTTGGGGATGATGAATTCTCAGTAGCTATTGAAGATCAGCCCAGATAATGGGAAGGGGAGAACCTGGCCCATAGGTGGATTGTGCTGACGCTTCCATGAAGATAAACTGGCTACACCAGAACCAATCCACCAGCATAACTAAGCAGACAGCTTGGTGAAAGGATTAAATCCGCATCCAACTGAAGACAGCAGTAAAAAGCCTATTGTCGCGTTTGGGCCACAAATACAGTTCTACCACGCTAACGACTAGCACAGTTTTTTCTTTCAGTGCCACTTGACAGCAGCTTGGTGCTGGGGATGGAGAACATTCAAATAAAAAGCTGATATAAATGTAGGTAATTTGCCATGAAACCCCGTAGATGTTCCAGCTGATGATGCTAGATTGTTCACTGAGAAATGCTCTGTTGCCGTCCATGTGATGGAGATGCAAGGACAACTTACTTTTCAAAGTTGCAGAGGGATGGTTTGGGGTTTATTTGTCGGTCAAGTTGATGCAGTAGGAATTAATAATACATGTGAATGAACAATAATTATTATTATGCTCTGCAGTTAGAAGTTCCAGCGTTTTTTGTTTATTTAATAATTTTCTGGAATAGTTCACAGACATTGGCTGCTGTCATCCAAATATTTCATTTAGATTCAACTTTATAGCTGTCCTGAAATGTAACTGGTCATCTGGCCGAAACCAGAAGGCAGCCAATTAAATTCACAGGAAAACATTAATCTGAGCTGAAGAATTCGGAGCACATATGTGCAATCATTCCTCCTTTTACGTACGCTTACTGTTCTTCCCCTGCTCCTGCTCCCCCTGCTCCCACCCTCCGCTTCTTGTTTCACTGGTCAAAGGAGAATGTGCCAACTCTAACAGCACTGTCCGAGGGAAAGGAAAATTAACACCAGCTTTGCTTTCATGCATTCAGGACCCGGTCCAAAAGGGCCGCTGGAGTAAATTTGAGTTTTTCTCTTGCTTTCACCAGGCCTGGGATCTGGTCCAAGTGTTGTATTGCTAACACGTATCAGTGCAGGGTGTGAGGAAGGAGGAGGCAGGAGCCAGGGCGTGGGTGGCAATGAATGAGCCATGGACTGGAAAGGAGGAACGAAATGGAGAAGGAGGGCTTGCAGGAACCGTGGAGGAGGAGAGGGGAAGTTGGGCAAGCTGGGAGCAGGAGCAGAGATCTGGGACCATAAGGACATACTCTCTCTGGCTGGGAGCTAAGCTTGGTCTACTTACTCCTCTGCTGTTGGTAAATGTCTGTGAACATGCACTGGGAACGTGTATTTCTTGTGTACGTCTCCCTTGTGTTTCATTCTGCAAAAAGTGTGCCAGCTCTGCTGCGAACTTCAGCTGGGGAAAGATGTGCTGTGGGTGCAAGGGGGTCACGCTCTTCCAGCAAGCCAAGCTGGGGTCACCTTGCTTCCACCTCCTCCCATTGCAGGCCAAAAAGGGAGGTGATGTTTTTCCAAGGAAGGGATTGCATCAAAAAACAAACAGACTTATGTCAAAAGGGCATCGAAGAGACAAAGTTAAGCATTTACCATTTGGGAAATACCGTAAAGGATGGTACTTGCACTCTCGCATTGAATGATAGCTGTGCAGCCCAGGACAGGGTAGTCTACAGGACTGCTGCATTAGGTGTAGCAGAATATGGTAAATGGGTGGTAAATACGGTGGAAGAAGATCAGCGTTAAAGTGCCTAGGTAATGTTTGTGGCAAAAACAATTCCACCCATTACCTGTGCCATAATCTTCTTAAGTAATATTGGGTCCTAGGTTTCCAAAATCAAGAATCTAGCAGTTAAATACGTAATTGTGTATTTCCCCATTTACCAGGGTGCCATATATGGTCCCTAGGCTGGACTTGCACAAGCGCACAGGTCTCAGCAAGAGCCTCGGCAGGATCTGAGCTTAAGAAGCATTATAAAAATGCTCCACACGCTGGAGAATCAGATCCTGGCTGTGGCAAGGCCTGCCACTCTCCGGGCATTCGTTTCCTCATCTTTAACTGTGAATAGTTACGTTGCTGACTTATGGGTGACAAGTTTCACAGTATGATGTTGCAGTGTCTCTCAGGGTTAGAAGTGATTTGTACGTGCGTGGAAAGCTGTTCTAGTGTAACAAAGTGCACAGATTTTTATATATGTATGTGTGTGTGTATATATATGCATATGCCATATATAGTATTCATGAACACTGGAGGAGAGATAAAAGAAAAGCTATACTACACCACCCATAAGGGTCTATGTGGAATAAGGGACTCCACCATAGTAATACCATGATCACATTTGGCACTTTTTAACACCCTTATTGATGGACACAAAGTCATAACGTTGAATGGAGAAATATATTATCTTTTCAACACCAGAGGGAGCCCATCTGGGATATCATCCGCTTGTTGGCAAAGGGATGTGCCCTATTCTGAATATATCCTCCAAATATTTATCTTTTTCACTCTCTCTGTCTCGCATTTGTGTGTGTGTGCACACACATGCACACATACACACACGGGCACACAGAGATTATATCGATCACCACAAATCCACACCACTTACTTGCGTGTGTGCGTATAACCAAAGTTGCACAATGTAGTGTGTTTTATGCTTCTTGTTTTGATTTGGTTATTTAATTCATAATTCAGTTGAAATCTGAGATACAAATGCTAAGTAGTTTTTTGGCTTGATGTCATACAAAGTTTTAACACAATGCTTTTGCTTATGGCCTCTTGCCAATCTGTATGCCTTGCACGTCATTTGTGGATGCTCTCAGGAAAGAATGTGCAGAATTGCATTTATTTTTTGGCTTTATGGGTTGTATGAAAGCTACTTTAATGCTTACTCTAGGCCAGCTATTAAAAAAAATGTAATACTACTTGAATTTTATAAACCAGAGTTTAAACAGGGCTGGTTTATGTTATTGTTACTTACATTTTACAATGAAGAGGCAACATACTGACCATCAGAAGTCAAGCTCAGCTTTTGCTTCCTAGCAAATGTATAAGTTACAGGTATACCGAAAGCTTTTCTTACTGTCGAGCCCAATTGTTTCTGACAGAAAGCACACAAGTTACGAACAGTATGCAACTGTCATTTAGTTAGAAGTTTTGCCGTTGGTGTCAAAGGAAGAAGAATGAAGTAAAAATGTGAAGGACTATTCACAGGGCAGAATCTACTTTGACTGTAAGTAAGGAATTTGGGCCCATGGGCTTGATTTTCCCTCTATAGATGTGAAATGCCTGTCAGTAAAAGCTTTCTGACTGGTGCTCTCTGCAGTATCACGTCAAAATTACCGTTTTAGCAACCACATACAGAATTGAATGATCCAGCAGTTCAAAAGGGAGATGGCTGGAGAGGTAAATGCCTTGGCTCTCTGGAGTGTAAAACGAAGTTGATCCATGTTCAACACCTGACAACAAGTGTATAGGAGCTGAGATGTGGACCTCGGTCTGGACGTACCTTCTCTGTTTCAGAATCTTTCCCCAAACTGCATGGCAGCTGCTGAGAAGTTCCTGCAGTCCTAGTTCCTGTCACAACTAGTGGCACCATGAGTGCAATCACTTCTGAGAAACATCACAGCAGATGTTAGAAATGGAGGGAATTTGGGGGTGGAAGGTGTAAATGTTCAGCCACTCGGCCCTCACAGCTTTGTCCTGAGAATCTCTTGCTAGAAAGAAGAAGAAAATTGCTCAGGATCTTTGGGTTGAATCTCTGTGATGCCCTTCTATTCACAACCCAAAATGAGCAGCACCTTCTCATCTTCAAGTTTTGGCTTGCTCGAANCTAGAAATGGAGGGAATTTTGGGGTGGAAGCTGTAAATGTTCAGCCACTCGGCCCTCCCAGCTTTGTCCTGAGAATCTCTTGCTAGAAAGAAGAAGAAAATTGCTCAGGATCTTTGGGTTGAATCTCTGTGATGCCCTTCTATTCACAACCCAAAATGAGCAGCACCTTCTCATCTTCAAGTTTTGGCTTGCTNTTAGAAATGGAGGGAATTTGGGGGTGGAAGGTGTAAATGTTCAGCCACTCGGCCCTCACAGCTTTGTCCTGAGAATCTCTTGCTAGAAAGAAGAAGAAAATTGCTCAGGATCTTTGGGTTGAATCTCTGTGATGCCCTTCTATTCACAACCCAAAATGAGCAGCACCTTCTCATCTTCAAGTTTTGGCTTGCTCGAAGGAACATTGCTGTAAAATACAACAGACAGGGGCTGCTCTAATTTACAGCTGTCTGCAGGCTTCTTAGCAACCAGCAGACAGGACTGCTAGCTTTCCCATATGTGTTTCTTCCTCCTTCCAGTCCAGCCCTTGGCAGAAACTAAGGCTTAAAGGAAAGAAAGGGAATGGCTTGAGGTGGTCCTATTCAGAGTCAGTTTGTTCCCCCTGAAGCAGCCTAGAGAGCCCACAGCAGAACGGAAGGCTAATAACAGTACCAACTTGGTCTGGTGACATTGATGTGATAAATACCTATAAAATTGCAATAAATATCACGAGCAGAGGAATACGGTGAGTGATGTTGTATGAAATGAAGAGTCCTTTGCACATAAGGAGTGATGAAAAGCACTGGAGTAATGTGGACCATTTTGTTTGGGGAGGAACAGATCATGTACCAAATTATCTGTTACACATAAGTTCTAGCAACAGCTTTAAAATGCCTTTGAGCATGCCAAAGTTAAAATAACTTTGAAGTGACTTTCAAGTATGAATGTAATTAGTTCTGTGAAAAGAGAAAATGAGGTAAGCAAACATTTTGCTGAAGTACAGCCTTCAGTGACTGTGGGGCTGGATAGCTGTGCTATCTCAAGGTTATTGATTTAGAAACAAGTATTGACTTCTTTAGATTTTCCTGTGAACAGGTGAAAAAATCCGCTAGAAAAATGTCGTGTATACATTAAGTCAGAGCACAGCTGAAGAAATGATTGGAATATTTGTGTGTAGTGTGAAAAGGACCAAGAACACCTTTTTTACCTTAAAATATTCCTGAATCCAGGAACTTTAGTTTTAATTACTTCAGGTGAAGTAATTTTTATTATAGTTGAATGTGAAGATTGCTAAAAGAAATCCTCTGGGAATGCTTGTTATTTTCTGATCATCTAAGTGCTTTTAGTCAAAGAGGTTTGGAGTCAAGTGAACAGCTAGCTATTCAGGTGCTTCCTCTGAATTTCCAAGCTGGATATGCCTGACATTCTGTAGAATATTATTACCTTGATTTTTTCAATGTTTGCTGGTTTTACAGTTTCCTAACTCACCTTCCTCTAGACTTCTTTTCTAAGTGGCTATTGCTGCCCTCTACCTCCGCATTATCTTCTTTGAGGAAACAGCTCAAAATCTCTCTATTGAATGCAATGCTAAACACTTTGCAGTCTATTTCAAGAAAATGTGAGATTTCTGTCCAAAGAAGACCGAGGGATCCTCATCAGTGATGGTTTTTAAGGACCTGTTGAACAAGTGTCTGGAATGAAACAGACGTAATTGAACCTGTACTTAGGCAGGGGAGTGTTTCAGATGATCTCTGGAGATCCCTTTGATCCCTGAAATACTTTCTATCATTCTAAAATATAAATAAAGAGCTCCATAAATATTTTTTTAAAGTATACTATTTTCTAGAGTTTGGTAGCATAGCTAAAAATCTGTTTGGAGATGCATCATTCTGCTACATTGCATTTTTATTTCTTTATTTGGAATAGCTGCTGAAGAAAACTTCTCACTTGATGTTTTTGTATAATGATGCTGTTGCCACTTCAATTAAATCCTCTGGCACTTTGCCAAAGGATTAGGTTTTTGTAATCAAACAGAGAACAGCAGAGGTCTTGCTCTCACTCAGGCTTTGCTGCTCCTTATCAGGTGCTTGCAAGATGGACAGCGTGACAATACAGTCTGAGAAGGTCTGAAAACCTCTCAATTTTGGATACAGAAGCAGTGCTAAACCACAACTTTAGAGGTTTTTATGTGCCGTAATAGCAATCATGCACATAAACAGCCTTCAAGACTTTTTGCGAGAGTTCAGGTCATATCGAATCAGAGCAGGCCAGCGAGAGAGGATGCACTGGCCATTAGCAAAAGGGAGTTAACAAGTGATGAAGTCAGGAATGTGCTGATGTCTTTAAGCTGAATGAGGGGGATAAAGTGTGGGAAGTCACAGCTTCGTAGAGATGAAGCCACTGTTGGGTTAATTAGTTGGGGTGGGATGTCTGCACGTTGAAGGGAGGAAAGGAGCTTCATTTGGTACATGTCTAAGTTTCGAGCAGCAGCTACGAAGGATTGCGGAGCTAGGGGAAGGACAGAAGAAGTGTTGGGTACAGCTCAAACTGGCAAGGATCCAAAGAAACTTGTCAAATATTTGTGAAAATAGGCTGCAGCTGCTAGGGCTAGGAGTGCTTCACTGTGTAAGCAGCATGCTGTGCCTGAGCGAGACCTCACACCGACTGTCCCCACAATTTCTGACCGGGCTCTGTCTACCACAGGTCAAATTTCACATGTGGGGCCTGGTTTTGATAGCATGAAATGCCATGCAGCAGGCTTCCCACAGTGTAGCATCTCCCCCTGGCCTGACAATGCCAGGTGAAAGGAGTCGGTGAGATTTCTTTCAAGGCCATACGTGTTTACAGAATTAGAATGTGTCTCTTCTGCCTGACTTTTGGCTCTGCAGCAACATCCAAGTGAGCTGTTCCCCATTAATAGCAAAGGAGTTAATTTCACCATAAACTATGTGCCCTGATACCAAGAAGGAGTAGAAATGACTGGTTTGTTTGACCACGTAGTGGCCATTCACTTTACACTCAAGCACAATTTTAAAAGACTTTCTCGCTTGTTCTTCTTTCATTCCCATACTTTTTCTCCTTCCTCCTCTTCCCTTTTTCCTTTGAAAGCCTTTGGAAACTTTGTACTGATAAACTTTATCCCAGAGCTTAATTTTCTGGATAACTTTTGGGGAGGAAAAGAGAATATTTTCAAAACAAATTTCTCTGAAAATCTGATTGCCTAAACACATATTTCAAAATTAACCTGTCTACAGGACTGATTGGCTTAACAATCCTATATGTATCATTCACCTTCAAAAGCATGTTTTAATGTTTAGGGGAAAAGGATACTTTTGGGAGACAAGAAGTCACCAAGATTTGGTTCAGATTGCACAATCATATCTGGAAAGCAAAAGACTTACAGATGGCACGACTTTGACTTTCAACAGTTTTATATTATAATATATATAACTATTATTGTCCAATCTTTTATATTTTGAGGTGCTTTAAGATGAAAATATTATTCTGGGGAAGTTCTAACATATTGTCCTGGTCTCAGGTAAGCACCGCTAAAGCACAACTTTTATCCTACCTTCTCTCAGAAATGCCTGTTCGTTTTCAAGAGGAAGAAGAAGGGAAAGAAAGGGTGATGGGTTGTTTTTTTTGGTTTACCCCCTAATTTAGTCCAAAATATTAAATTAAAACAGCATCAAGGCTTATAAAAGCTTAGGTATCTGTATGCAACATTCATTTTGTGCAAGGCTGGAGACAGCAAGAGTTCAGCATGAATGGCTTTGCCCATCGTAAGAGTTTCCACATCTCAGTTGCCCCTGTGAGTAATTTGATAGCTACTTACCCTGCGGAGAAAGAACAAAGTGTGCCGAAGGTGAAGGAAAGGATCCTTTTTTTTTTCTGTTTTAAAACACAAAGCAAGCAGAAAAAAAGTCAAAGGGAGGGTTACATTTCACCGTTATTCAGTGGTCACATATTGCAGCTATTTATGTATATTTTGTAATACCCTAAATGTAAGTCAGGACCTTTACAGAATGTGGATATGAGTCCTGGAGCCAGAACCTCAGCTAGGATGTATCACGATACCTGATTTACACCAGCTGAAGGTCCCTGGTTTCGGATGAGGCTCAGATGTTTCACCTCAACCCTACGTCTGGCCCTGAGAGGTACTTTGTACATATATAAACTTATCTAAATGTGACTAATGACATTTCCACATGCCCATCATTGAACATGTTCCTTCTCTCTTTCAAACCTGCTCGAGGTGGAGGAGGGGAAAATACAGGAGAAAGCCTGCTTGCCTGTTTTGTCTAGCTTGCCAAGCAGCACAGTCAGGAGAATGCAGCTGGAGCTCCTTTGCCCAGCTTCAGAATGGAAAATAAAGGGGGATCTGGATGCAGAAGCATAAGAAGGTAAAATACTTTCCTTTTTTTTTTTTTTTAGCATCTAGTCTCCTTGAACTGAAGGACTGATGTTTTTATCTCCATTTTCCCCTCTACTTCATCATGCAAAGAGTTATTCCAAAATCACTTGGCAGCCACAAGACAAGCTATTTCCTAACCCTCAAAATAACTCTTGTTTTGAATAGTTCCCAACTCCTTAAAAATGCATCCACATGTATGTATGTTTTGCATGGGAAAAAAACCAATCATAGTAGAAATAAATACTCACGGTTAATGACTGTTAAAATCCTGTTACAATAGTTGTTAAATTTGGACTGGTTCTGAGTGCGGAGTCCTAGGCATTAAGCAATACATATTTGTGATATAAACTGTGCAAGCAGTGGGGAAATGGGCAGTCCTAAACCCAAATTTCTGCCATCTAGACAGAAAGGGCGAGTCTGTTAGACCCCCAAGTTCAAGCAGGGAAGGGAATATTTTTCCCTGCTGCGGTCTGAAAAGGCCTTTTAAGCACTTTCGGCTGGCAGCCACATAAACAGAAACACCAAGGCTGACCTACACAATACAAAATAAAATCATGGGGGTGCAGTTTGCCCATTTTTGGTTTACAGCCTTGCTTCACTATCTAACTTAGGGTCAGTGCATGTTGACCACTTCTGATACCTTTCATCTGCTTGAGGACTGTTCGAGCACAGACTTGCTGGGAGATTTCTTCCTAGCATTGGTCAATACTAACGTTGGTAACTTCATTTACACTATAGTTGTACCTGCTCTCTGCTACTTTCATGAAAATGGAGACAACTTTGGTATTCATCTCTGAAAACTCACCAGAGACATTACAGCAGAAGAAATACCACCAGTAAAGTAGACCTTGGAAAAGACAAGACTTCTGTACTTGGTGAAAACCAGGCATTAGCAAATGAGGCATGCTTTTAAAAATCTGTACAGAGCATTTCTTGTCTTTTCCAAAGAACAAAAGTTATGGATAACCCTACCAGCTCTTCCATAGTATAAAATATCTCCCCTCTTCAGGGGAATAAGTCGAGAGATTCATTGCTAGAGAATGATGGCATGATAAAAATATGAAATTGCACGTTTCTCAACCAGTTATTGTCTACTTCTTAACCTAACTCTTTCTGTTTGAAGACAGACTGAGGATTTCTGGCCTTCCCTCCCCTTCAAACTGAAGCTGTGAAAAGCTGTTATTGCGCTCTTCTTCATCTGTGCTCGTTACTGTCTGAGTCCTATCACCCTTGTTCCCTTTGCGAATCCTGAAGAATTTGGAGAACTCCACGCTACTCAGGAAGAGAGAAGATTCCACAGGTGCTGGGGTCCCCTTACCAAGCACATTTAAAAATTAGCCTTATTGCCAATTTCAGCAGATCTCCAGCCTACATATTGTTTGTTTCTGATTAGCTGCTTCCAATTCCAATAAATAAAATGTATTTGCGTTATGCAAATGCTAATGACTTGCTAAGGCCAGTTCAAACTGGAAAGCAATAGAAGGTAGAGTTAACTAAGTAAAATAAAAGGCCAGGAAAAGCAGTAACTGATAAGCAAGTATTTGACTGATGCATCACTAGACCAGAAAAGTTGAACCAGTTGACCTCTTGAGGTCTGTTCCAACCTGAATTATCCCATGATCCTAAAAATATTTGGCTTTCTCATCCTGCAGGATTGTCTCCAAAATAAAATGCCCATTTAATGTCTTCTTTTTCTTGGAGTTCTCGGAAGCCAGCACCTCTGCTTGCTCTTTTCTTGTCTTGCTTTCCAGTACCGCAAGTACAGCAGTAAAACCATTCCCCTCTCTGCACATAACTTGGGCAAGGATTGGATACTTAAGGAAGATAACAGATTTGATGAAGAAATTCAGAAACACAAAACTGACAAATGAAATAAACAAGTTTATCGTATTTCCTGCATGGAAGCATAAAAAGGAAAGTTTCAAAGGAAACAACTTTCAAGAAACAGAACATGTAAGAACATGTCATTTAAATGAGTTTATGAAGTAAGATTTAAATTCAGGCTTTTAAGTTGGCTGGATGATATCTGCGAAGTTCTTTAAAGGTTCTGGACCATTTTGTTCAATGACAGAAATGGTTTAACTTTATTAATAACTTTATTATGTTAGTTAAACAAGCTGAAATATAACAAAATAGATAAAAAGAACAAAAAGAAAAACCCAACAACTTAAATCCATCAACACCCAGCAAAGAAGCCTCAGACTATCTCTCAGTCTTGGCCATTAAAACTAACATCAAAATGAATTAGGAATTAAGCAATGCAGCTATCGAATTAAGACCAGGCCAATTGTCAGCCTCCCTTCTTTGAACTCTGTTCTGGTTATGATGATTTTGTCTCCTGGAACTGCATCAAGCAGTAGTGTTACACAACAGACACCAGGAGAGCACTCTTGATGAGCAGAATTTGTTAACCTTTCTTTCCCAGAAGCTGTCTTTTCAGAACTCCATGGACTATTAGCACAAGCCGTAAAACAGGTCCTATTTCAGTCATTCTTTAACTTGTGAAGTATATTTTACAGATAGAGGACCAAGGAGCTCAAAAGCATCATGATGAGGCACGAGAAGGCAACAGCATGTTGTGGGTGAGGGGAAGTCTGACCTGTCTCTAGTGAATGCTTAGGATTGTTTCAAGGAGAGGGACCATTTGGCCATGGACATAGGTCATCTCCAATTCCAGCTACGTTAAGGGAGATGGGATCTCTCCTTGCTGTGCCCCAGCTGCTCATCACCATTCTTCTGCTAGAAGGCATGCTTCTTTCAGGTCTTCTGGTGGCCCATCTTGTGTGAGCACTGCCCATGAAGCGGACTGAGTTAGCAATGACATATATGCAAAACTGCCAGTTATATTTTGGCTATCCTAGGTAGTTCTGGGTTAGGAGAGTTCACTGGACAGCCTGCCATCTCCTCTGCAGGACTGAGCACTGGTAGCAGCGGGGTGATGGCAAGGAACTTGTGTCTAAGTTGGAACTGTCATCTCTGTAGGGAACAGCTGAAGCTGTTCTGAGGCTGAAGGAGGACTGTCTGCAGTATTATCTGTTGTGATGGGAACTTTGACTGACCCTCATACAGACCTGCAAGAATTCCACAACAAAAATTGAAGTATTTGAAAAGACTGGGAGATTTCCCAGCTAGAGATAAATCAACAGCTAAAAAGAAATCCAGAAGACAAAACAAAAAGGAAGGAAAAATATGCAGTTCATGAACTCTAGCTTTCACAGCAGTTGACGTTCTCTTAGAATGTATCTTCGAGCTCTGTTCAAAAAAGAGGCAATGCTGGCAAGTTCCTTCTACTAGTGGACCCACCACGAGTGAAGAAAGATTGGGCAGCTTTTGCACAGTCTCTTTAGTGGCATCTCAAACTTCTTTTCCCAATGAGGCCCATGGAGAGATTGAATCACAGCAGTGTTCCTCAGCTAAGGGGCTTCTTGGCTTTGCCCTGGTCTCTTACAAACAGCTGTCAGTGTACTTGGTCAGATCTTCCTCCAGACCTATGGACAAATCCTTTTCAATGGGACAATGCGGGAGATATGCAACTTTATCTAGTTGGGTTCAAATGTGGTTTCCTTCGTTACTGCCTATTTTGGGCAAATTCCTACTGAACCAAAACTTTGGAAGATTTTATCTCTGTATTTCAGAGCACATACGTCTGTGATCTTCTCCTCCAAATAGCAAAAATGTAGACACTGAACACCCACATTCCTGAAGGAGCCAAGATGGTTTTATCTGAGTGACAAGGCCCAGGGATGATAGTATGTTGCCAGGTTATGTAAGGTCCAGTTCACACATCCAATTAAAAAGAGGGCTTTTGTAGACAACTGACCACTTCAAGCTCATTTGTCAGCAAAGATAAAAGCCAGCTAACCAGAGAGCTGACAATCATTTTTCCATTTGGAAAGCAGTATTGCATCGGACAGCCGATCTTTTGGAGTCTCTCTGAGTACAGAAATACTACTTTAACATTTCTAAGATGAAATGCATTTAAGAAGTAAATTTATCTTACCCTGGTGTATTATTGCTCTCACCATGTGTAATGTTCGTTTCCTCTCCTGGAATCCTGATGTGCAGCAGCAGGTTACACAGCCCTGGCTTCTGTGAACCCATTGGCTTCACTTAGGATACACATCTTCATTTTCAACAATGTTGTCATGTTCCTTCCTAATCCAGGCCACTGTGTCTGCTTATTAACTAATAGGAGGTATTTCCTCAGGACAGTTCTTGTCCTCATTAGTATGTTTGCTGGTTTATCTCAGACCTGCCAAAATAAAGAATGCATAATAAATTTCAGAATAAAAGCCCTGGACTTTTTAAAACTTCATCCTTATAATGAAGAAGTAATGTCTAGGTTTTTGACCTCTCATGTTCTCTTTTGGAGGCACAGTTTGAACATGCCAAGAACCGGAACAGAAGCAGTCGTTAACTAATTAAGATTTAGTAACTTCAGAGCATGAATGAGCTCAAAATATTGCTTGCCCCTTAGTCCCTCTTGTATCTGTCGTCCCCTCCAGGTGCCGTGCTTCTGTTGTGTGCCCAACAACTGAATGGGTCAGGCCAAAATTTAGCCCTTAGCGATCTCGATAAAGGGTCCAGTGCAAAGACCTGTGTGGGTGACATGATAGACAGCATTTAAACTTTTGAATGCTAAAGCTGGTACAGTCACACCATGTAATAAAAAAAGCACTGCTACAATAAACTAAAAACCATCAGTGGGGAAAACTAATGGTAACTGGGACATACGGGGTTTTAATGAGAAAATTCTGAAATAAGCTGTGACAGCTCAGTCCTGTAGTCCTTTTCTAAAAGGTACAAATCCCATAGCCAACAGAAATGTTACCTGATGGAGGACTGCGCGCTCCAATATGACGTCAGCAGCGTTCTTGATATTTATAGTCCTGTAAATTATGGATACGCAGCTATTTATCTTTCCTGGAGCAGATTCTGACCTGGCATAAGTTCAGTAGGCTTGCAGCTGGGTAGACTTGGCCCTTTTTCTTTTACATAGATCCTACTCCAGAAAAGCACTTAACTCTTATGGACAAGAATAACCTAGTTATTTTTGCTGGAACCTGCACATTTGAATTTAGGCATGTATTAGACTTAAAGGGTCCCCGACAAGGATATGATCGTTTAGTTTACTCTTACTGATAAATAAAAATATAATTATTCTTGATCACATCTGAAACTTTCAGCTTTGGACACGACCATTTTCTTTCTGCTTCACACAGATACTAGCACACAAGAGCAGCTAGATGTCTCACTAGAACAAACTGAAAAACTTTTCCTTTCCCAACTAAGATCAGTTAGACACATTTTGTGACTAACTATATTTTCCCCCAATTCACAGCTTCAAACTTCAGAACTTTTGAAAAAACAAAGTCACAGAGAGAGCTTGTTGGACAGGGTAAAATATAATCGGTGCTGCCCCATTTCAATGTAGATTATTCTGAAAAAAAATACATGGAGAAAAATCACCTATTGTCATTTGAATCATTTGACTGCTTCAGTCCGTTTTGTACAGCATGTAACACAGGAAGTGAAAATTTCTCTGAAAAGAGAGCGGTTACTATTTTATGTGAAGCTCCATGTGCTTCTGATTGTTCTCAGTATATCTTCACTGAAAGAGGACTGGAGATTTCCATCTTTTTATTGACTTCAATCAGTATTGCACCAGTTTTAAACAATGGGTGCAATTGTGTTACATCTTTACAAGCTAGCCAGCTTGCTCTGTTGACCTTTAAGAAATAAATACATGGGCATTAAACAACCTAACAACCTTAGGAAGTGGTTTCACCCTCGGAGAGTCTTGCTTTAGGATGGATAGTGAATAAAGAGCTTATCAGAATCTTAGTAACATATTAGAAACATTCTCCAGAATACCTATAAAATTCATTAGAGACTAATGACCTGCACTGAAGCCTGATAAGACAGAAGCTCAGGAAAGAGTTGAGAAAAACATGATCCATCAGAGTCATGGAAATCAAGGGTTTGGAGTAAAAGAGTATTAAGTATATAGATACGGAGCATTTCTATTTGGAAAAAAAATAGTGAAAGGAAAAAGATCAGGTTTTCTCGCAGCGTACAGAAAAAGTCTTAGTTGTCTTAATGCTGCAGATATCCAAGGTGAGAGCTTCAGCACTGAACTGCATAGTCCATAGGTTGTATCTATGTTGCTAAGTAAAAGAGGGTCAGGGATCCGAGCAGTATGCATCAACTTGTGTCTGTCCTGCTCGGAGCTCACTTGCTCTGGATTAGACACCACATTCACACAACATAAACAATTCTGTGGGTCCCCTATTGCCCTAAAATACAAATATCCTTTAGTATATTCCTTTTCATTTCCATGTCCAAAATTTTGTGATGGCCACCTGAGTGGTGCTTTAGAGCATAAAAGTGAGGGTGGTACATCCTGAGGCATTTAGGAGTGGTCCTTGACATGAACAGCTGACACAACTGTACCAGGGCACAGCCCTGGAGAAAATTTGCTGGAGCAGTCTAAAAACAAAACTAGAGATTCAGCAAGCAATTAAACAGTGTGGAAGACCAGGGGCCTGCCCTGACCTTGTCTCTTGGCCGTTGATTAGTCAATAGCCTAATCATTCTTTCAGAGCCCACTGGTAGCTGAGTGGCCTGCAATAAACTATGTCTAGATCTGTAACTAAGTAAGTAAGGAAGAAGCCTGGTGGGAATGTGGAATGTACACTCATCAGCCAGTGTGGACACGAGTGGGATTGCACTGACGGATACAAATGCAGCATTTTTGCACTGAATATTAGGTGTGGATCTTAACCTTAGGCAGAGGGTCGGGTCACGGCAGAGGGTGAGACTACATGTCCTATAAAGCTCCCTTAAAATAAGGGAACAGAGGTGGTTCGTAGGTCTTGAGCTCACCCTCTTTAAAGGAATTCACTACCTCTCCATGGTGTCTGTGGAAGAAGACAGATTTATTAGCACTGGTAATAGAAACGTATGTCTGGAAGAGGACAGAAATGCCGGGAATGAAAGCTTATGATTGTAAAATGCATAAAAATGTTGAAACTGCAAATAGATCATTAAAAGCACAAAGTAGCAGTGTTTATATGTAACTGTAAAATCAACATTAAAAATGCCTCATTAATAGGATTTAAGAGGATAAACTGCAAGATGAAGAATAATTTTTCTAATCCACTTCTAAATTATGCAGAAAATCCATCTTGGCATCATTAGTTATTTGAGTTGCTGTATTTTGCAGGGAAATATCAGCTGTGATAAATAGATGGCATTGCCTTATATGTTTTGAGGTCTCCAAGCCTTAAAGATACACTTGGCCTACAAATGACTCTTTGCCACTGTAAGAATTGTTTCAATTAGTGTTAATGAAAGCTGTTCTTATTGCAAGCTATCTCTAGAACTGTGTTTTTGATAGCAATGCTGAACTTCACAATCCAGGTGGTGAAAATACAAGGTTGGCACCATTAAGAAGCAACGAAACTACAGAGAACCGAGATCTGGATGCAATTTCAAAGCCAAGTTTGGGTCATGATTTTGGAAAACTGAAACTAAACAAACCTTCAACTAATCAAGGTTTTAATTACACTCAGTTGCCCCTGCTCTTTCCCGTGTTTCTAGCAGTGGTGCTGACTAGATAACAGCGGTGCAGTGACTTCCCTCTGAGATGCATGTCCATCAGCAGTGTTGCTAATGTCTTAATTTCTGGAGGACTTTTCTTCTCCTCTAAGTAGAATCTTTTCCTCAGAAAATATCAATTTGGAGAAGCAGCCATCTGCTCCTGAAATAGGAGAGGTCATTGCTGGAGTATGCAGCAAATGAGAATACCCTGCAGGTACTGTGTCATGAAGAGATTTCAAACTGGTGTAACAGAGGCTCCACCTGCACATATACTAAACCGAAATAAGCCAGAACTACCACAGAAGCCAGCAGCCCTGTGCTTTTCTGCCCTGGCTGCTTGATAAAAACAAACGAAAAAATAAAATAATTTTGATTAGACTTCTGTTGCGTCTTTGGTACAAAAGATGAAGATGTTCTTGGGGCATGACGAAGTAGAACAGGACTGTTTTATTTTCAGCTGCAACCTCAGCTAATGTTGTCTCAAAATATTAAAGTGCACATAAAACAAAGGCCTCAGGATAGGTGTTAGCCTGCTCTATTAGAAACCAAATCCATATATGCCTGAGTATAATGGGAGTTCAAAACATTCACTTGTGCCAGTTGAGCCCTTTTTTTTTTTTCCCTTTCCTGTCACGAATACCTTCAGTAAATGAAAGGGCACACTTACTCTGCCAGTTTTCAGAGTTATGATTAAATCTTCACACAGCCTCCAGTGGAAATCCAGGACCCGTTTCTGAGAACGTGAAGTAAACAATGTTTGCCTCAGTGTGTTGCAAAGATAAGTGGTTAATGCATTACAACAATGACTTTGGGGTTTGAATTAATTCCGACCTTCTTCTCTACAAACAGTAGAGGCACTGCCAGTAAGTACAGAAGTGCTTTTGATTAGATCTGTGATGCAATGGCATTTTTTTGAGTGAAAAGTAAGACATGAACAGGAATTCTTGACAACCAGCATTTGAAAAGGTGATCAGTTTTTATGCCGTAAAGCTCTCTACTATGTCACGTGCTATTTCATTTATTTCATCAGCTTGAGAAAAGCTTTTTGGCTAAATTCATACCTCTAACATAAATTCTGGCTATGACATCGGGAAAGATATTGGCTCATTGATTTTATATTCCTTAGCCTGCTCAGATTTTGGTTTGGAAAAGATGTTTTCTGATGTTGAAAGAAAAAAAATGCATAAGTTTCAGTTCCTAACTGTCTGATTCTTGTTTTGGCATAAACAATACTAAGAAAAAGGGTATACACTGGCCAAGCCATGTGACTGACTTTCTTAAGTTGAAATAAGTCCCTTGCGTGAATCCCTACTACTAACACAAATGGTAAGAAACTTTTGACTAGAAGAGAGCCAAAATTTATTCCTGATGTTTTTAGATGATTATTGCTGTAAATGTGACCTTTTTGTTCTTTTAATTGTCATGATATTGAGACTGCAGTTTTAAAATCTGCTTTGTGTCCAGATGCCTGGAAGGGTCTAAATCCTGTTAAAACTTCATGGGCCTGTGCATGCAGATAGCAAAGGGCTAGGATCCCAGCCCCTGGGTTCATTTAGTGTAGCAGCTTATCCCACGCGCAGCTGCACTTACACCAGCAGCAAGAGTTGCAGAATCTCATCTAGATGAGATTTCTGGATATTTTATAGGCGTTAATTAATTCCATCCTCCCATTTCTTTAATTGTTTTCAATTTTCAGTAGTTACTGTCGTGCTCTTTTCACTCCCAAAATCTGTGTTCTGGGAATTCTGTTTATACGTCTTTCTGTTTATAAGTCTTTCAAAAAACTGCCAGAAATCTAAAATTTTACTTCTCCCATGCCACAGCTGAGTACAGTAACTTCATAACAATCCAGCCAGTTTCCAGGCTGAAGGCGTAATGATGAAATATATTTTGCTAGAAGATAACCTCTCTTTCCCCAGTACCTATGGCATTCATTCACGATGAGAGAGAGATACAAACCGGCTTCAAACCCATTTTATTCTCACTTACTGGAGCAGACTTCTCAGGATTTGCACAGATTATCTGTGGGTGTGATTATGTTAAGAATATTTGAGGTCCAAAACCACTAGGAGAACCAAGGATGTGCTTTTGACCATTGTTTACTGAGTAATTTTCAGAGCACCTTTACACCAGGTGGTGCAGATCCTTCAGCTGGGTACAAGAGAACAGGTACATTACAATAGAGCAATATAACTCTGTATAATCACACTAGGTGAAGTCCCTGGAGAGTATATTTAAGTGGGATGCCATGATCTGTTTAGCTGAGCTTTAAAAGATGTGTCTGTATACCTTGCAGTTCTGGATCTAGTACGGTCAGCTCTAGGGCATCTCTCTATTGACTGCATGGGGAGGATAACTCCTTGACTTTTTTTCTTTAGTTAGATATAAAGCAAATTATTAACAGTAAAGGGATATAGAGACACTTTTATAAGTAAGAAATTCAATAGTCTCAAAGTAGAGCCAGGTGAGTCACTGAGTCCTAATACATACGTACATCACTCCCTGCAACTTGCTGCCCCTGCAGCACAGCTGCTTCGTCTAGCAAGTATATGTTTAAGACTGAAAACCAGTGAAAGTCTGGATTGCAGATTGTTTTGGTGCTTGTTGCAGGAGTTGCAAGGTAATGATTTAATAGAATAACTCTGCTATTTATCTGTAGTCTCTAAAAAGTCATGTCCTAGCCTCCGTCCCTTAAAGGGCACACCCTTACCTGAGCCTAATGTTATGCGTGCCCTGTCGTATGAGAACTTATTGGTAAGCCCAGCTCAAAGGTCAGACAAAGCATCATCCTTTTTTAAAAATCTACCCGTATCTTGGTCTAGACATTTTCTACTAACCCATTCTTGGGGGCAATTGCAAGCATGATATCGGCAGCAGAGATTTGACTGAGGTCCCAGCCACATGTAAAGGTTTCTGGCGGTTCTTTCCAACAGGCCATGAGCTATGCTCGCCTTCTGTCACATGTACTCACCTACGTTTACATTTGGGTACAGCACAGGCCACTATACCAATGTAAGTAATTTCAAATTAAGACTCTCAGTCTCTTCTGGCTCTATAGTGTAAGTTCCAATGCAAAATGTACAGAACACCCACGTAACCCATGGCTTTTAGATCTCAAAGTAAATGTTTTCACATAATCATGGATTGCATCCAAGCAAATGTCTGTAAGATGACATTTCTGGAAGCTTTTGCATCTTTACATTATATTTAGTTTACACAATATACTGTACAACTGGAAAAAATGGCCATATGCGCCAGACCAACATTTGACCTCTTGTAGAGTGCCTTTGAGAACAGGCTATTTCTCTACCCTCCTCTATGCTAACACCTTTTACATCAGACAATTTCCAAATCAGGAATTTCTTTGAAGTTTCTGGTCTTTCGTCCATAGTTTACTTTTCAAAACATCACAAGGCCAGTGGAATTCTTGTATTCATGTGCTGGGGGCCCCCATGCAACCCAGCCTGGATCTGAGTTTCCCTTTCTTCTCTACATCCACCTTGTTCTTCTCTCTCTCCGAGGCAGTCCTGTTCCAGTCTAAGTCACTGGGAGTCCCCAGAGTTTCTGAGTGGAGTCAAAGTTTGGATGTCCTGGCCCTACCACCCCTTGGCCTTTGTCTCTGAGGCGCCATTCACCCACGGTGTTTCTCAGCGGAGCTCAATGCGGCCATTGCGCTGGAGCACCTTCGATGTGAAGGGAGAGGGGCTGCTTGTCCCTGTAAAGGCCCCCAATTCTACATGAAATTGATCCAAAAACATTTAGGGGAAGGGAACCAACACATTTCTACTGGAAAAGTATCAAAGGGTAAAATCCAACGCCTTCTGTCATCTGGCTTTCTAATACTACACATGCTGTTTCCAGGGCTTCTGTCAAAATAGGCAGTGAGCTGTGCTCTTTGTGGGAACTGCTGCGAGGAGAGCATGACAGGGGAAAATAATTTCCTTTTGAGTGCTTTCGAATACCCCATGGAGCCCGATGCAAAGCCCACTGCCCGCCTTGGCAGTCCTGCCAGAGGGACTTTAATGTTCTTTGGATCAGACTTCAGCTTATTCACACATCAGCAAAATGATTTTTTTCCTGTCACTGGGTTTACAGAAAATGCTGTGATGCTGTCTGGGAACAAGGAGAGGGAATGTCTCCATTTCCTGAGCATAGGTGAAGGGTTTTTTTTTTTCTTGTTTGTTTTAAGATGCTGTGAAATCCAAAGATGCAATAAGAACCAGTTCTCGCTCTGCTGAGATATCTGAAAGCACAGCTTATCATTAGTTTTAAACTTTCATCTTTTGTTTTTAATTTTTCCTATGTTTCTCAAATACATTGTTTAGTGAGAAGGAGCTGACAGATGGGGCAGAGATCTCTGTAATTTTCAGCTATTCTTCTTTTTTTTTGCTGAGCAGTACTCCCTACTTGTTTGCAGAAGACAGATGTCTTTCTGATGAGAACTGTGACTTCTTCTGGTCAAAGGAAGAAAAGCAAGAAGTAGAAAAGATGAATGAGACAGCAAGTAACAGATATGAGAAGGTGAGTGACAAGTAAAGAAGTTAGCTTTCTAAGAAATAAATTGACTACAGTGCTTCTCAGTATAACATGGTGAGTGCTGAACGCAAAATATGGGCTTTTTAACTTGGTTTCTACATCAGATTTTCACGCATGTAACGTTCCTTTGTTCATGCCTGCAAACTGATACTTCTTGAAATGAATGTTACCTTCCAGTGTCAGTCCTTATTTTGTCCTCTGTTTGTTCGCTGCCAGACTCAGCTACTCCTGACAGAGTGGCTCACGGGACAAGGTCCCAGGAAGCAAGGTGTCGGTTGCCCACATGGTGCAGAGTCCCTAAAGCCAGCTGATCCAGATGCATAATCCTGAGTGTATGCTCAAGTATTTTATGCCTCAGTTATGAGATGAGAACAGGGGTGACTTAGTGAAGATCCGTGCTTTGCGCAGTGCAGAAGTGTAGTCTGGATGCTAACGGCATCCAGGCCTAACCTGGTCTAATGCCACAGCGCGGGCATAGAAATCTGTGGCCCACTTGTGTGGTTAAGTAAATTGGTACCGATGGAGTAAACAATACTGAAATACACCCCTCTGTCTCCAGGAGGACAAACCAGGCAAAGGGTACACTTGTGCTGCTTCTTTGCATGCTCCAGCTGTGCAGATAGAGAAGCTCCAGGAGTGGCCGAGACAAAGAGTTGTGCTGTGAAGCAGATTCTTCAACGTCCCATGAGAGACAAGGTCAGGCATCAGCCTTCTCCTCAGCAACAGCATAATGCAATTTCTTTTTTCTACCTTATCAACTATTTCCATGAAACTTGCATGATTTTTTTTTTTTTGTCTGTGAGGCTGCTGCTGCTCGGTCAATTTTTGTTAAAATTGATCAAGGGGTTCAACAGCTAAGGGCTTGGGCAGAGACACCCTCACGTACATATGCACATACACAGAAAAGCAATATGCAATATGATGTTATAAAGCTTTTCTTCTTAAAAAGACCAGCAAAAAATGGACTTTGCTGCCCATGGCTAGAGATTTAGCATTGCTTACAGCAAGTAAGTTCACTCTAGAAAGGAGACTAGAGTAAAATAATAATTATGCTGTGTTTCCTCTCTGGTAAACATGCAAATTGAAAAATTGTTCAAAATTTTTTAAAAAACAAACCCAGCAAATCTTTCAAAGAGAACACCACTAAGATACAATGTTAGTGACACCAGTTGTAGCCAAGGCAGGGCTTTTAAGAAGATGGAGTATTTATAAAATGCCCTGTAAACTGATAAGGCTGTATGATTTTATGCACCATAATTGCTCTTTGCTACATCCCGGGGAGTAGAGAGGGGAACGTGAAGCTTCCCATCAAGCTATTTGTCAGTGTAAGTGAACATTTAACGGGAAAATAAAATAGTTAACAACTTTTAAAATAGGCTTAAAAACTTCAAAGTAATGGGTGTCTTTCTTTAAAAACTTCAGGAGAGGGTTCTTTATGAGAAACTCAGAATTTAAAAAAACGTTTGGAGTAAAGTCAAAATGTTATGAGCAGTGCTCTGCAGTAATGACACATATCAGCAGTATTTGTAACCAGAAGAACAATGTGATAAATTTTAATCGCAAGGGACCAGGCTTTGTGGGAAGTGCCTCATACACAGACATCCTTTATAGGTTTCCAGTTATGACCTATGTCTAAAAGACATTTTAATGATAACTAAGGAAAGTAGATGGATTGTCTTCCCAGAGTGTTGAAGGTCCTGTTTGTTGTCATCCGCAGCTTCTATAAAGACCAGAGACTTTCAAAGGTACTCTTCTGTCCTGCTATCAGCACGCAATACCGCAAGGATGGGACTATCTAAGATAAAACATGCCAGAGACATGTACTCCTCAGGATTTCCTGTGGGAGTCTGACCAAAAGAAGGCAATATTAATAAATATAAATTCTGGAACATTATTATCACCAGAACTGTGTCATGTAGTTTACCCTTGAATTCTTGTAACCCCTCTAGCTTTCTCAGGCAGTTCAAGCATTTAACTGCAACTGGTCAGAGTGTTAGACCTCCCCACTGGGACAATTGTTTTCAATTATATTAAAGGCTCAAAGACTTTGATAGACACGCCAAAGCAAGGAGTTCAGCTTGCCGAATATTTTAACTCTTTGAACTAATGTGGGATCTGGGAGTCCCACTGCTCTTGGACCTTGAAAATACTTAAAAAATAGATGCAATCTGGAAGCAAATTAGTGCCAAAAATATGTAATAGTCCTCCCTTTGAGGATATTGTTGCCTTTTCTTATTTTCACTTTCTTGGAAGTGGTAGTTAGAGAGAGCATAACAAACACATTTTGTTTCTTGAGGAGGATGAATTAGGCTGGACAATGAAATTCCAGTCAACCACAACCTTCATGAAACATCTAGAGTGAATTCACCTATTTTTTACTTCTTCAGAGCTATCTTTGGTTCCTATGCTCCTCATCAGGGGCATTTCTTGGCAGAGAAGAGAAGAGAAAATACTAGTGCTTGGTGGTTGGCTTACTGCTCCTAGAACGAAAAAGAAACAAAGAGAAAAAAATAATCCTCAAAGTATGCTGACCTTGTGGGATTTTTTTGGCCAAAGCCTGGTACACTACGCAGCATGGTGTATAATACCATTTGGCTTACAGGCATCTCCAGGACACCTTCTCTTCAAGGTTTATTTTTTAGAAATTGCTCTAAGTCGTTCAGTTTGCACACCATTTGGGCATTCTCTGCCTCTGCGTGACTAACACTCAGGTTTGTCTAAATAGACGATTGTTTCAGAAACTCAAGCAAACTTTAGCGCTGTAACAGTCCTGCCTTATACTGAGCTCTTATTAACCTAGGAGCAGTGGTGGTACTGCGATCTTGAGTGCTTCAGGATGGTTTCCACTGACTTCTGCTATCTCCACTTCTTTTCTAATGCAGGATAAATTGCAAAAGGCAAATAGCAAAAGGTAGTTCACATGAAGTCATGCTAACTCAGTGGAACAGTAGCTTCTAGACAGGAAACATGGTTTAGAAGACAGCTGTGAGAGATGGATCACACCTTAGCATGGTATCTCAGCTTTGTTGAGAATATCTCTCTTCATAATTTACTAGGACAGACCTGATTATCTCTGCACAAGCACATTTGCAACAGACTTTGTCCTACTCGTTGCAAGTGGCAAATTAGAGCATGCCTTTCAGACAAGGTGATATTTTTGTTGTTCAAATCAGTGTGCTGTCCTTTTTGATGGAAAGAGCAGCAGAAAGCAACTAAAAGCTTAGCTCTAAATAAATATAACACACATAAATGCTTTCAGAAAGGAGCTTTCATGATTTTTGCTTTCACAAAAATCCTATGAACTCTATAAAACATAAACAATACCTCATAATGAAACACTGTTATTTCAAAGTTGACATCACATCTGACTCAAAGTGTGACTTTTTGATCGGGATTAAATTCAGTTTATTTGAAAGTTTTAGTATAACTCCTTAGTTATCTAGAACACAAGATAAACATAACAAACATAACATTTATCTCACAACTAAAAATGCTGATAAGTATGATTTAAATAGCTAAGAAATATCTTTCTTTCTTTCTTAAATTCTTTGTTTTATACATTTGAGAGGATTTTGTGTATAGAAAGGTCACTGTTAGACACGCTAAGATGATCAGCTCTCCGTTGTTGTTTATATGAGGTTTTGTACAGTGCAGAGAGGGAAAAATAATGTAAAAGAGTATCACACCCACACGCCTAAAAATCATCAAGTCAGGACCTATACATGTGAAACACATTTTTGAATTGACTAACTTGGAGAATAATTTGAGAATGTTCATCTTAGATTGCTGAGAACAGTGCTGGAGTCTTGTGAAAACGACACCTGGCTTCAGGTACCCTGATGGTTAAAAATGTGCAAATCCCTGATAGCAATCTTTGGTTAGAGCTCCATCAGGCCAGTAGCTCTGACTATCTTACTAGGGTCCTGCTTATATTCATATCTGGATTTATTCTGCAAGTTAGAAGAAGTCTTGTGGTGGGCAAAAATGACCTTTCATAACCCACTTGTTAAGCAAATTGAATGAATCTTTACAGAATGAGGAGCAAAAACTAACACTCTCAGGGCCAGGACTATATTTCTGGATTTGTTCAATGTTTCTTAAACTGTGCTGTAGAATCCTAGCATTGTCAAAATACAAAAATAGAGGTACAATCTGAAATAATAATAAAATGCAGAAAATTTCTTCCCTGAATTGAGATTACATGAAGGCTGCAACCAAAAATTAATCACTTTCAGGAATGGAGTGACCTGGTGGTAAAGAATTCTGAATTACATAACTACTTAAAACTTCTTTGAAGTATCTGGGATCAATTTTTATATTTATAGCCCAGGAATCCTCCTATCTCACCTCAACTAATTACTCAATTGTTTTGTTAATCAAATACAGGTGTCTAGTGTGATTGCGGTAGTATCTGTTGCTGAATTACTAATAAAATCCTTACAATAAAGCAAGAATGATATGAGAAGGGGTCAATGCTTTGTAACAATATGTGAAATGCTTACTCCCCTGTTAGTTTGGACAGACTATAGTACAATTAAAAATTGTTAAATACAGGGTTGCTTCAAACAACCATTCAGATAGTTCCTCCCAGGAAAGAGCCTAACTGAACCTAAATTTTCTAGTGAATTCTCAGAAGAGAATAAAAAGTCTAAAATCCATTGCCTGAGTATATTCTGATGACTGGTTATGATTATTTTCTACCTGTTAAATGATTATTTTCTACCTGTTAAATCTATAACATGGATAGAGAAGGGAAGAAATTTGTAAACAAGTAAAAAGCACATTGAGACTAACAAACTGAATTCATGACAACCTCAAGCAGTCAAATCTGTGATTAAGTTCCCCTGTTTTTGAGGACATAGCCAGCCTATGAGTAAATGCTGGCTAGCTTAGCACCCAGTTCTTTTGCTCGTGGTTCATATCTGAGATGGTTTTTATCTATGCTCAAATATTCTGATTGTTTTTTTCTTCCTATAAATACTAAAAAAAAAAAATGAGAGAAAATACCCTGCACTTTCAGAGTATTGTAAAAAAAATGGTAATTCAGATAAGACTACCCATAGGTCTTTGCCTCTGTCCTCTTTGCTGTGCATCCAGAAATGTGGAACCAGACAATAAGGAGTTAAATAGTAGTGGTGCAGATGCAGCTGGACCATGTTACACTAAAAGGACCAGCTGATGGGCATAAAAGAGGATTAGAAAAAGGAAATAGATGAAACAGGATTGAGTGCTGGCAGGGAGAGTCTGGATTTTTGTTTGGAGGACTCTTGTTTAGGCTTTTGTAGAGACTTCAGATAACAGAGGTAGTTTTGATTTGTTTGTTGGCTGCTTTCTGTACTAATTTTTTGTAGTTGTCTTTAAATTCAAGCAATCTATGAAGAGCTAGAGTTGTGAAGGTGCAGTGGCAAATGTACGCTTAGGTGTGTAAGTATGAAGGTAAGCATAGGTAGAGTTTTCTGGGTTATAGGTGGGAGTGATCGTGGGCTGGTCTGACATAGAAGGATTGTAGTAGTATGGGGTTGATATGTCCTTTACCAGAAAAATGGTGGGGAAAGAAAATGGAAGATATAGAGTTCTGTATGCTTTCTTACACTACAGACAACCTGGCAGGGGTTTTCACTGTGTGTAGGCAACCATCTACCTCTTTAGATGCCTGTCTGCTCCTGAACTTTTAGGGGGGAAACTTAGTGGAGCAGTTGAATTGAAGAATCCTTGGGTCAGCTTCTCCTTTTTCATGGGAAGGAAGAAGACTGCTGGGAACATTGTGCCATGCATTTTTGTTTGTTTAGTTTTGCTTTGGGTGGTGGTGGGGAGAAATGAGGAGAAAGTTAACATTTAGATAAATAAATGTATTGTCAGGGTTCTGCTCATCCGAAGTTTACCCATACTCAGAGGCAAGAGACCCGCTGGAGAGAGTCCAGCGGAGGGCTATGAAGATGATGAGGGGACTGGAGCATCTCTCCTATGAGGAAAGGCTGAGAGAGCTGGGTCTCTTCAGCCTGGAGAAGAGAAGACTGAGAGGGGATCTCATCAATGCTGATCAATATCTGAAGGGTGGGTGCCAAGAGGATGGGGCCAGGCTCTTTTCAGTGGTGCCCAGCGACAGGACAAGGGGAAATGGGCACAAAGTGGAGCACAGGCAATTCCACCTGAACATGAGGAAGAACTTCTTTACTGTGAGGGTGACAGAGCCCTGGCACAGGCTGCCCATGGAGGTTGTGGAGTCTCCTTCTCTGGAGATATTCAAAACCTGCCTGGAAGCGTTCAACCTGGTCTAGGCACACCCTCTTTAGCAGGGGTGTGTGTGTGTGGTCCAGATGATCTCCAGAGGTTCCTTCCAACCCCTACCATTCTGTTATTCACCCTTCCAAGTATTAACTGGTTTGATAAAACCCAGAGATTTTGAGGTGTGTCCGTACTGCAGTGTAATGGAGATGCTCTTGAACTAGTTTGATACAGGGTGGTTCAAGCCCCACTAGCTGCACATAAAGGGACTGGTCACAGCTTCTGTGTATGTGTTTCTTCTCAAGTGGGCTTTGCAGCTCATATCAAGCTTTATGCTATTGCAGCTATTTATTATGTCAGTGTCCCTATGGTAGGCTGAGGGTAATGGAATGCACTACCTTGCCTGAGCAGCAGGTTTCTCTTAATCTGATTCTTGGTTTGTAAATCTAACTAGATTTAGTGGCTGGAGAGGGTTAGACTTGCTGTCCACCTGGAGGTGATACAGTGGTGGTACCAGGCTATGGTGTTCTTGTCCATCCTGTTATCCCTCAGCTTTAAAGTAATGTTGTGTGGCTGTCTTTTTTTTTTTTTTTTCCTCCCCAAAGACAGTCTTGTGCCAGAGTTAAAAGTATGAAAGATTTGTAGGTGGTTCAAAATCCTTAAAATAGGCCCAAAACTCCAAAACCCCAAACTCAGACCAGGTGGAGTTTTTGCTCTTGCCCTATGTCTCTCATCGCAGAGAGACAGTAATCTCCCTATTCTTGTTGAAGCTAATCTTGCCTTCAGACTATGGTTCATAATGCCTTGTCTCTCAGGGAGTCTCTGACTATGCCTGCGCAGGTGGATTATAAGTGTGCAAACCTGCTCCTTGCCAATGGGGCCAACAGGGAGCACTGGGATAGCTGAACTCCCTCACCCCCACCCCCAGAGTAGCTGGCTGTGCTCTCTGATGTATTGACTTCCAGGTAATGCCGAAGATCAGAGGAAAGTGGTAATTTTAGCTGGATCAGGCCCCTTCAAATGGCCAGGAACAGCTCTAACAACAGCTTGGCTGACTGAACTTGTGTCTGCAGGAGTGGTCCTTGGCATTGATTTGCTGATATAGACATAGCTATGTGATCGAGGGCACAGACTGCAGAGTCCTTGTGCCCTTTGTCTCTGGTATTCCTTACCCCCCTGCATAGGTGTGTAACTTGGAGAAAGCAAATTCAGTGTAAATGAGGCTGCCTTGCTTTAGCCTCACAGCAGAAGCAGTTTCGGCCGTTACATTATGTTTTTTAATTCTGGATTTATGGGTGCTGTCTTTGGCAAGGTCACTGAGATTGAAGGGACCGAGAGAGATCAAACATTTGTATGCAGCTACCTGCTTGTGGCATGCTATCATGAACAGTTATAGCTGACTGATGTCCTGGACTCATGTGCGTTGGCTTATTACACAGTTTGTGAAAGGTGAGAGTAATGAGCCTGTGCTTTAAATACATCTGGAGTTTATATCCAAATTCCCTCTTACTCTGATAACTCAGTATTTATTATAGTCCTAATAGACCTCCTGTTCTGTGGCTTCTTCCTGAAAGATCAGGAGACTATGGTGCTGGCAGGGGCATGTTCCCCTCCTCTACCTCTGTTACTCTTAGCCCTTTTTTGGATCGCACTTACCATTTTCCCACAGGACAGCGTTTAATTGCTCCTTGACTGACCTTCTGCCTTGTCCCAACAACTTTGCCCCTGAGGTCATTTCACCAATTCATTATTCTTGGTGGAGGAGAAAAAAAGTCCGTCTTAATGTCTAAGCTTCTCCCTCTGTTATTGCAGAGTTGATTAAAAGAGAATGATTTAGAGTTATTTACCGCCACTTTTTAAATATCAGGTAGCAAAGTGTTCCCTGAAAATAATGACTTGAGAATCCCTCCACCACTCTGTGTTTAGAAACTCTGTCTTTCATATCCAGAAATAGGTTAAACTTGATGTTTTGAGAGACCCCTAGATATCATGCTGGATCATTCAGCACTTTCATCTTCCTCATTGCACCACTTCCTCTAAAAGCAACAGGGTAGTAGAGCCAATTCAAATTTGCGCTCTTTACAGGAAAAATAACAAAGTTTCGTGAGACAACACATTTTTAAAGATTCAGAAAACCTGCTGGTTGATCACACAGATTACTGATCCTTGTAGTACTCCACTGAAATCAGCTGACACTGGTCCATGCTCTAAGAATGTTTATTAACAAGCTGTGAAGGAAAAAAATAAATAGTTCTGGGCATAGCAATAATTTAATCATTTCCACATGAATGCTTATCCATAACACCAGAGTCACCTACCTTTCCTTCTCATACACTTCCCTCCTGTCTGTTGGCTTTGGGTTTGGGGGGGAACTACACTGGCTTGGTGTTGCATTAGACCATTAACCCTTCATAAGACACTCAGAAAATATGACCAGAGTATGAGCAGAGCAAATGACCTGCAATGTTAGTGTATTTTACATGCAACCTGTTTTGTCCAGTGCTTGTGTTCATTTGTTTGATGAGATGGCATCAGCTCTTTTCTTTGAGGGAGTTTTCTTTCTAACTTTGCCCATTTGTGCAGCTTTCCTTTTACAAATACATCACTCATCGGAAGTTTCAAGGCCATATTTGTAAAAGGTCTTCAAAATAATGATGAATGACTAAAATGAGCATTAAAAAATAAATAAGTTCACTAACTATTAATCAAGATTATAAACTAGAAGTGTATTTCCTCCAGCTAATATGTGGAACACTTCACCCTGGCATAGATAAATCATGAATCAGCCAAGGGGTTAGTTAGGGCTTCCAGTTTCTATTTGGTCAGCTTACTAAAGGCTGGCTTTCTGAATAAGTAAGGATGCAGAGGTTATTTCTGTTTTAAATGATAATGGTTGACTCTGGGGATGAATATAGTAGCAGAAAAAGTGTATTT
This sequence comes from Steatornis caripensis, assembly GCA_013398225.1. NCBI lineage: Eukaryota > Metazoa > Chordata > Aves > Caprimulgiformes > Steatornithidae > Steatornis > Steatornis caripensis. The sequence continues at coordinate 102,269 of VZSC01011943.1, forward strand.
TTCCTTGTATCCCAGTGAAACAGGATCTGAAACTGTTCTTACACAGTATTCTCTCTCTTTTGGTGAGGGAAAAAGAAAGAAGACCCAGAAAAAAGAAAGGAAGAAAGATTTCTCTCAAGTGCAGGGCTATGATCTGAAAGAAAAAGTCCTTCCTGTAAGCAAGTAAAGGAGGTGGAGATTTACGCTAAAATAAACAACTAAGTGGGGTGTTGTGTTGGATGTACTGACAAGGCTGTGGGCACTGGCTTTAAAATGTTTCATCCTGAGTATCCAGTGTCTCCCAGAAGGACGTGCAGTAGGAGGAAGTGTGAGGTTAAGAATTCAGGGAGATTGGACAGATAGTCAAAAGGCTTGGGTAGACGGTCTGAAATTCATTACGAGAGTGTATCCCGGGGGTCACCACAAACATCCTATAAACACCAGTGAACTTTTCTGCAGTCCTGAGCTGAAGGAGCGAGTGTGGTGAGTCATGAGACGTCTCCTCCTCTGCGCACACATACCAAGCGGGAGAAAGAAGGAGAGAGATATTAATGGGTGCTCTCTGAAGTGGTTAGAAACGTAGGTTCCTAACCTATTTTTAAATGTCTCCAAACTGAATAGCAAATATGATCTGACTTTGCAAATGTTGTAAGTGTTCTTTAAATCATGCCTCCGTTAAGTTAGGCTCATGAATACCTCTCAAGTAAAGTAATCAAAACTCCTCAGATTTCTACCTATTTCTTAGTAATCTAGCAGAAACATACATTTATACACAGGTACACTGATACCCTTTTAAGGATTAGGAGTGAGGGAAAACACACGAATACAATGAAATAGAAAACCTGGAGTGAAGGAAGGGTCACAGGTTGATGATGTAAAAATCAAAGTGAAATGATTTTGCATTTCAGTAAATGCTTTGATGACCATGTCCTATCCTGCTCAGAAGCATTTGCAGAGTGACTCAGTGAAAAAGGGATTAAATCCCTTAAGATCTTACAGTGAGGTTACCCAGTAGTGTAAGCAGACATTGTCTTGAGTAACAGAGTTTATGTGCAAATCCTGGATCGAGCATATGCAATGTATTTGATTCTGAACACCTGCCTCAACTTCCTTTCAAAGACTTTTGGGTGTTTGAACTTCCTCTTGCCATTGTTTGCAACATTTTTCTTTGCATAAGTAAGGGTGTTAAAAGTTAAGAAAGCAATTATGCCTCAGTGCTGTAGTGGCATAGAAAATATCAATGGAAGAAACGTATTCTAAAAAAATAATGGTTCTGTAGTTCGTACTCCATATAAGCTTTGAATCACCTGAGTTTTATCTTGAAGGCACTTTGCACAAGAGTAATTCTGCTGAATGCAGTGGGACAACTTTATCTCTTAATATAGTGTAAGATGTTAAGCATGTGCATAAGTGTTCATAGGACTTGGGTCTAATATCCAAAAGCTTTTTCACAGCCACGAACCTGAAAAACTGTAATGGAAAACAGCTTCAGATCACATTTGTTCAGGTCTGAATTGCATGCCACTTAGATTGCTCCTCTTGCAACAGTCTGCCAATTTGTTGTCATCTTGTACAGACTTTTCATCTGAAAGTTCAGTTTTGCAAGTACAAGATGTGGGAGCTAAGATGATATATTGAGGCATATAAGTAATCAGGAAAAAATGCAGTTCAGCCCATGTATTCTTTGGAAATATGTATAAATATTTACAAATTATAGAGTTAAATCCAACTCATTTTGTAAATGAAGGGATATTCTGCTTTTTTTTATGGGAAACATCAAAATCCAGGAAGCATGGGAGAATAAGACATGAAATCTTTTCCAAGTGACATCCATAAACTCTCATAAAATCAAACATCATGCAGACTTCAACCTTTTTCCTATTTTCATTGTGTGCACGCCTACGCATCCGTGCGTTTGTGGAAGCAACTTTCATACAAGAATTTTTTTTTTTGCATTTACCAGTTACTTTGTAAACAACTTAAAGAGACTGGTGAGGGACTGCTCTGTAGAAATGATAGCACATCTGCAACACAGGCAGTTAAAGTCAACAATTAATTAATTGTTAAGGGCTCTGTTCATCCAAACGTTTGGCTCTGTATTTACTGCATGATTCATGGCTTGTGATCGCTGGTTTCCAAAGAACTCAGTCTGGTCCTCCATTTCAACCCTTTCCCTGCTCCCCATTACACCCTTCCCTGCCCACACCCAACTGTGGAGAGAGAAAACCCTGTTCCCTGTAGAGTAACGGAGCTTTATGGCAAACAGCGTACCCATACGTCACGCAGACCCACTGAGAATGTTCAAGCAAACGGGCAATACTCTGCTAAAGTACAGGAGACAGAGAGCCCTCACTGCCTACAAAACAAACAAGACACACACAGAAGCACGTGCAATCATCTTTTGTATAGCTGGATTTTGGTAGATTAGAATTTTATGCCCTCAGTTTAAAACAGTGGCTGTCAGTTGCAGCAAACAGATTTTATATCAACCTACATGAAGTTGTGCAGTGCTGTGGTCAAGGGATGGTCTGGGAGGCACTTTGTGTCCCAGGCTGATTCTGAGCCTCCAGATAAGAAATATTATAGTGATTTGCTCCAGTTGCCTTCCAGGGAAAGATGTACTATCTTCCAGTGTATATAGGGTAAAGAGAGATCATTACATTTGCAGTGAACCAAATTTATAATAGATGTGGACCAAAATCTGTACTTAGTAAATTCTTAAGGGGAGCTGTTCCTTAAATAAGGAGTGCCAAAAAATTGCAGCAACAATCGCTAGAGTTAAAACGTTATTTACTCATTCATATTTTTGTTATTACTAACTTGTAAATCTCCCTTGCAGTATAACAGCAGAACATTAAAGGTGTCTAGCAAAATAGCAAGTGCCTGCAACTGAATAATTAAAGTCATCACTAGAGAAACAAAATGTAAAAGCATAAACAAGGCTTGAACAAACAAGAAATAATCGTTGCATGGTGATAAAGGAAACCAAAACATCTGGCATCTCTGCCAGAAAGCTTCTACAGATGTGTTCTGATGTATGATAAGAAGAAATAACATTTTGGAGTCGCAGGCCCTCAGTGAGGTTCTGCCTTGCACTGGTGTTAAGTCCCAGGGAGGCGCAGCCAGCTTTGCTCCTGCTGTTGATCTCAACAGCCCTCCTGGTGAATCGTTCAGATACTTGAGGGCTATTTCTGATGCGTGGGTCAGAATCTGATTCAGCTTCACAAATGAAGTGACAGAGAGAAAGCTGTGCTATTTGATGCTTCCTTGAGGCACTCCCTTCCTTACCAGATCCAGGCGCTTCTAAAAGCAGTGGTGTAACAGAGCCCAAACTTTGCCTGAGTAATCCAGTTTAGATGTTGCCGATGAAGAGAGACTAACTGTTTTGGTGTATTTTTTTCATCTTGAATTTCTGTGTCTGAAAGGGACAAAGAGTCTAGTGAAAAGACTGATTAATACAATTTCGTAGATAGAAAAGTTCTTCTCAACCTTTCTTCAGATACATACTTCCAGGCTCGGCTTGCAATTTACAACTAGTTTCCGGATGACAAACTTCAGTAACCTGCACATCGACAGGTAATGGCCAGCTGCCATTGCCCAGGCATGCTACTGGAGGTTTCCCTGAGTTAATAACAGTACCTTCGTAAGGCGATACCTAAATTCAAAATCTAATTGCTTCAGATTCAGGTGGCAGGTTGGTAGATGAAGATTCACTGCAATGATATTTAAAAAAAAAACCTGAAAAAAATACATCTCATTTGATTCATAGGACATTAATAGAGCTGCTGTGGATGTTCTTACCTTTTCCACTGTATCTGCACAGTTTTGCTTATGGCAGGACACACAAGAAGTCACTTTAAAATAAAAAAATACCTGGCTGGCTGATGCAAAGATCATTTGTCAAGAGAAGAATGCTGTAGAGGGAAACTCTGACCTCTAAACCTGCAACAACAACAAAAGCCAGTGTTTTAAAAAGTTATTTTGAAGCCTAAATAAACCTTGACAGACTCCCCTTAAACTTCTTTTACAGTGATTAATTTCCAACTAGGGAAATACCGACTCTGAGTGAAAACGAAAATATTTCCATCTTCTTTCTCTCTACCACTGCATTATAAGATCATTTGACCTACTAGATAGAGTGGAAAATCACTATCAGTCTTCATGTTATTAGATGGATCAGGTTTCACATCTCTCTCCCTCTGTTTTCCTTTGCTTCCCCTGTACCAGCATGTCATCTTCCCGGCTCCCTCCCCTGCAGTCTGGCTGGAGAAGGCAGAGCCCTTGGTGCTTGCGTTGCGTGGCAGGGCAGAGGGGCCGCCCTTTTTGTGGGATGATTGCAAGGATACAGCGGACAGTCAGAGGCTCATGGAAGGCCATGCAGAAAAAAATCCCCCTTGCCCAAGATATTAAATAGACGGGGTTATGGCTACTCACCTTTGTGCCGGTTATATTCCCTCTCCCTGTGTGGAGGAGTGGTCCTTTTCAAGAATCACAGCCCTTTGTCCCATCACCCACACACCCTCCCCATTTCTCCACAGATCGCATCTTATGGGCTTGACTAGATGCTACAAATGCCATAGGAATCTTCCAGAGGGTTTTTGATCCCATAAAACCTATGCATGTATGTATTCTTCAGCCTCAGATTTAATAGGAGAGTAAATAAATTACAGTCACCAGCTCCAAATATTCCTTTTCACCTGCCACCGGTACCTTTAGATGTGACAGGTCCCTGCTGGGTTGCATGGCAGGACTGCCTCCATCCTGCTGTACTCTAAACTGCATTTACTGTCCTCTAAAAAATGAGGGAAGGAGGAGGAGGGTGCAGCAGCTGGAGAGCGAGGGAGAGAGTGACAGGGGCTCTGGCAGAGGAGCAAACTTGAACACAAAAGCTCTGTTGTTTATTATATGTCCCACTAAAAGTCATCTTCATGAGGGAACCTACACTAAATTTCCTAGAGTGGCTACAGCCATTGCTCCAAAAACGTCCACAGCCTGTGTGTGTATCCTATTACCTGTTTAGCTTCAGAGACAGTGGGAGACAGAGCATATTCTATAGCGAATATGTATTTGATCCTTCCAGTTTCCAGCAGAATTAGCCAATTCAAACAAGATGAAGAGCAATTAAAAAAAAAATCTAGCTCGGATCTCTGTGTCAAAAGAAACATAGAGAAACCATCACGTAACCTCGCGGAATATCCTTCAAACTTTCCTTGGAAGGGTATGAAATAGTTCATTTGCTTTAGTAGTTCATTGCTTTAGTAAAAGTGGTTGTAAACTGCGTGTCACTGCTCTGAGGGTTTGCCTCACCATGCTTCCTCCCTGCAGCAAATCTCTGAAGGAAAGGATGATCTGGTTTTGTATGAATGAGGAGAAAAACTGAAGTTAAGGATTCTTGTAAAGGCAAAAGATGCTAGTGGTCAATACATACTAACTGCATAATATAGATACTCCTCCACAGCGGGTAATTCATTACATATGTAATTCATTATGCATGAATTAGCATCCAGCTGAATTCATATGTGATAAGTACATAGAAAAATAAGTATTATTCTGTTAGAAAATCCTTCCACAGGGTGAGGCGCTGAGTTCCTTCCACAGCTAGCAACTGAAGCAAAGCTTCCTGGTGTTCGTTTCTTCCCAGATTCAGATCAATAAGGTAGGGCATGATTTATGAAATCTTTTCTTCAGATGATTTTTTTATTAGGCTCCAATATAACAGTCTGTTCCCTGGCACTCTCATCCAATGTATAGGTGTTAAAAATGTGTGTTTCTTGCTCTTTTAAAATATTGTCATGCGATTTTCTATAGATTACTTTATAATGGCGCTTTTACTGTATTTCTGTTTGTCATGACTTATGATACTGTCCTGATTTCAGCTGGGATAGAGCTAATTTTTCTTCTTAGTAACTAGAATAATGCTGTGTTTTGGATTCGGTACGGGATTTGGTATGAGAGGTATATTGATAATATACTGATGAATTGAGTTGTTGCTAAGAAATCAAAGACTTTTCAATTTCCCATGTCTTGCTAGTGCACAGGTACACAAGAAGCTGGGAGGGAGCATAGCCAGAGCAGCAGACCCAAACTGGCCAGTGGAATGTTCCATATCATACAACGTCATGCTCAGTATGTAGATGAGGGCTGGCTGGGAAGCTCTTCTCTCTCTCTTTCTGGGATTGCAGTTTCAGGATTTTCTCACCTCCAGGATTGCTAGCCGGGAACTTACTGGGCATTGGTTGGTGGGTGGTGAGCAACCTCATTGTGCCTCACTAGTTTGTATGTTCTGTTATTACTATTATTGTCATAATTAGTATTTTAATTTTATTTTATTTTAGTTATAACATTTTTTTTATCTCAACTTATGAGTCACCTTACCTTTACACCTCTAACTCTCTTCACCATCCCCTAGGGTGGCAGGGGGTGAGGGAGTGGCTGTGTGGTGTTTGACTGCCGACCAAGTTAAAACCACGACAGTTGCTTAGCTAAAGTAACAATCCTTGCGATTTGAAGAATAAATGAAAGCTTGATGGCGTTTATTATGCAGTTGCCACAGCAGGCATCAGGAGTTTAAAATGGTAACTGCACACTGAAAGGTGAACAGCCAAAGCCTGCATTACTGAGAAGAACTTCGCAGCTTAGGTCCATTGATTGTAGTGCTGGTGTGCCAGCTTACAGACCATAGTCCAAAGATGCCAAACCTGTTAAATAAAAGCTGGATGAAATTAAAAGTTTACACTTTCTTGACATATATAAATATATGTTTAAAATGAGCTCTTTCTTCATTTTATCAGTCTTCAGCTAACAGCTTCTGATGATTTGGCTGTATGCTGCATAAGGATACATACGTGAAAAGTTAATGAACTTGACAAGACTGAGTTAATATTTGTTTAGAATTGTAAATAGGACCCAAGCCAAGTTCTTTTTAGGCCTATTAGCTAGGCTAAATCCAGAGCAAAAATGTTGAGCAGGACTGTACCTCTTATCTCTCAGCCCTCTACTTCCGCTCTGCTTACTCCCCTCAATTTGGCATTCCCCAAAGGTTGTTTCGGAAGAAGATTATCGTCTCTTTTGAATTCTTATAGGTTGCAGGTGGCAACTTTCATTATTCCACTTTGAAGGCAGAAGTAGTCAACCCTCAAAGAAAGCACTGCCAAGGCTAGCATCTGGCCTGACCTCTGTAAGTGGCAGTAGGCACAACCCCTTCTGCCTCCAGCTGTCACTCCACCAGCTTTTGGTGTTTGATATCTTGAATGAATATAACATTCTAATATCTTTCACGAACCAGACACTGCAAGAGCCTTTCAGCTCTCATCTTGATTCACTTTACAGCTTTTTCACTCACATTTGCAAGAATAAAGAGGGTTTTTTTCTCAGTGAGTTCTCCCGTTTTCTCTGGAAGGGCCCAGAGCCTTCTATGAGAGAATGGTCTAGCAGCCACTGCTCTGCAATGGACCCCCTCAGTATACCTTCGTTTTGCCTGACATGGATTAGCCAGGGGAAGAAATGTTTTACCGGAAACCGATTACCACAGAGTCATCTGTTTTCTGAGGTAAAGTTTCCCCCGTAACATGTGAAACTGCCTGGCAATAACTTGTGCCTTAACGGGGGGTTTCAGGATGCGACACAGATGAATGAGGGCATGGTGGTCCTGCCAGACTATATGGGGAATCTTAAAGGAAAAGGAGGAGCTTCCTCTGGATAAGGAAATCAGGGAATGCCTACTACAACTTATCACTGCCTAGTTAGAGAGGGGAACAAGGGCTGGCCAAACCAGAAGGAACAATGCGCATGAGGAAATACTCGGAGGTGGATGCTGAGCTGGCAGAAACCAGCATAGATCCACTGGAGGAAACTAGTTGATTTATATCAGGCCTGGATGCAGAATTAGGATGGAGTTGAGAGTTGAGATTTACTATTGAAAATTGACAGTTTTGTGGGGGCAGGGGAAGAAGGCCTGCCAAGTAATTCACAGAAGAAGATTGGGATAACTTGTGCTCTGAGCAGAGCCAAACTACACACATGTTCTGCAGTTTCAGATGTGCCAAATTCTGGAGATCTACGTCTCCCATTTGCAAATGTCAAAACACAGCAATGATGCTTTTTCTTAACTAGCCACTTATCTGTTGAAAGCATTTGACAACAGATTTATCCTATCAATGGCTGATATCTTCCCACCTCAAAACCTTATGTTTTGGTAAAAGAGTGAATTACTTGATCGCATCACACAGCAAGATGGATATTCTTGTTTGGCAACAGGACACTGCTTCTTCTGGGCCCAATGCACCAGACCGTTACTTTAGTGAAGATGTCACACTCATGCACAAGCCCAGCTATGTTCATGAATTGTTAACAGAGCTGTAGCAGCTGCAGTAAGCTTCTGATGTAGAAAAGTAAGAGTAACCATCTCTCATGCGTGCATATTGCCATTGTATGCTTATTAAAATAATTTTTGTTGATTGTTTAAAAAATTAAGCACCTTTAATGCGGAGAAGTAAAAAGTGTTTTTCATTAGATTAGATTGTTAGAAGAGGAGCTCCTATAGCTGGAGAAAACAGATAAGCTCTTCAACACAGAAGCTCTTCTTCAGTGGTGCTGAGGATGTATTTCTGAGACAGGCACAGCAGTCTCCAAGCTGCATACAGGCTGGGATTTCCTGCCTGGTCTTCTCAAAGTTAAAACTTGCCGCCTACTCTCCCTCTTCACTCCATATCTCCTTTCCAATCTGTTCTGCTCCTGTCTTTACTTCTTCTCCCCTACCTATTCTTAGCAGCCAGCTGGCCTTCCTTGTCCACCTTGTTTCATGTACGTGGAACAGTCACACTGAATAAAGTGTGATTTCCCTTAGGGCACCTAAAAGCCATACTTTGACATTTACAGTCTGCAGAATATTTTCTATCTGGGAGTAGAGCATAGTTTCTCTTCCTGCCTCTTTCATACACATCTTGACTTTCAGAGAGGGTCCTTTTTGCGTCTTCAGATTTCCACCTGTAGAAGCAGCTGGAACTCAGAATATACCATTCCACCCAGTTTGTCACCAATTCCTTGCAAGGGCTTGTGCAGTCTGTGTTCTGTGTTTTTTGGAAAACTACTCTGTGCTTTGTTGTGCTATTACTGCTATTGTCCCTATTACAGGGATTATACAGTGCATCCAGGGGCATTACACAGAAATAAGGGCTTTTTTATTTCAGTACACATTGCATAAATAAAAATCAAAAAGGCTGTTGCAGACGTAAAATACTGTAACTCCTCCATCTACTCAATAACGTGGAGAATAGCATGAAGCAGTAACAAAGCAAATGACTTTTTCATAAATTATAATAACTGCCCTTCGTTTCTGATCACTCCTGTTGGGATATGTAAGCATTCTGGAACGAGTGAGAGTGAAGAAGGATTTAATGAAGAAAACCTCAAGCCGTTAAAAGAGATGCTGGGTATGTAGCAGGAAATATGAGGAGCAGTGCAGCCGGCTTCATGTGCCTATTTGTGCAACTAAAGTTGCCTAAAGAGACTGTGTTGACAAAAATAAAAAAAAAAAAAGAATTCCTAATTTTCTCCGGATTCTATATAATTTAAAATGAAGCCTAATAGTTATGGAAGGGTTGAGATCCAACCAAACACCGACAACATGTCTTGTGCTATCAAGGGCACAGCTCCAGTGTGGAGCTGGGGATGTGCATTGGCACAGCAACAGGCCCTCCCAGGCAGGGAAGTAAAAGGCCTGAACGACAAGACAAAACGGGAGGAGAAAATGCAGCATTGAGGTGTCTCCTGACCCCTGCTCAGGAGAGGGGGATGCCTGCCAAGGGGAAAGATGAGGGGAGGATGAGCAGAGAACAGAGGATGGAATTCTTCTCCCACTGGTAGGGGTAGCACAGGGGAAAGCCGAAGAAACATGCATAGAAGAGGAAGAATAAAAGCCAGGGGATGCCACACGGAAGGCGTAAAATTAAGAATCGGACAGATTTTAAAAAAGGGAAACTGGGATCTTTAAAGTCAGCAGGGCTTAACAAGATGACCATTGCCCTGGTTGCACTGTCCTGCCCACGGGGGTGAGCACACAGTTGTCAGCGTGTTCTTCTTCTCCAAAGCAACCCCTCCGGCAAGGCCTTTATTTACTACTTTCTAAAACCGTAAGGAACCTGAACTATGTAATTTCTACTTGCTAATTTAACCACACCAAGTTCACAGAAAGCATTTTGTACAAGGGACATGACCTGGCTTGTTAGCACCACATGTTGTAAGATACAGAAAAGGATCTTTCATACTTCAGAAGTCTTGTTTCTCAATTGCCGGTCTCTTACTTTTTAACTTCTTTGCCGTTTTGAATGGATTTCAAAACAAATCAACAGACACATAGAGTCTTTGGTTATTTTTGGCCAGAGTTGGATAAATGAATAGTCCAGAAAGTTTCTGACGTTGTGCCAAATGTCTATGTGCCTAAAGTTTAAGAGTCATGTTTTCCAGGAAACCTTGAAGTTTGCCGAGATTTATGCTTTTGATATTGTCATCCATTACTGTATTCAAAGGAGTTGTCTGCATAAAGGTTGATAGAGGGCAGTCAAACCTTTTGCACTGAACAAATTATATCATTAGGTGTCTGCCTGTGGGTCAACTTGTTCTCAAGCCCCAAAAACTAAACACAGCTGAGATCTAAATCCCCTGACAAATGAAGGCTGTGAGCAAGGATCATGAATAACATATGGCAAATGGAATTTCCAAACACCGTGCTGCCATACAATATACACCTGATAAATGGTTGTCTACAGTGATGCTGTTGAAAAAGGCACTTGATGCAAGCCTCATGCATGGCAAAGAAACATTAACAGACTTTTACAAGACATTTCAAAGCTGGCAAGGCGTTTATCCAAATGTGTTGTCTGAGCCTCCCTTCTCCAAGTAAGGACAGCATCCTTGTTTTCTTCTACATGGGAATGAAGAGGTAATAACTTGACCTGTCATGCCAGAAGCCTGTGGGGCAAGAAGTGTTCAAATAAGAACAAAAGACAGAATTATGGTAGGGACAAGAAAGGAAAGGAGAAGATGAAGAAAAGAACAGCACATTATTATTCAAGACTGACTTTTATGTGCATTCATAGCCACAAAAATGTAAAAACTACGTAGCATTGTCCTAGAGAAACAGCAAATAATTTTGTCCAGTTAAATAAAAATGTGAACACAAGAACCAGTTTTCCTGGTGGTCTACAATGCAGCCAATTCCGGGGCAAACCTGAAGATGTACAGCACACAAAACAACTAGTTTTGGCAAAAAAAGTGTGGGATGCTGCATCTAGCCCCATCTGGGCAGCATCACAGCCCCAAAATCAAAATGACCCACAAGGATTTCGACCAGGACCCTACAGCAACTCTCAAAAAGTGACAAGGAAGTCTTCTGACCAGAGGCAGTTTTATATCTTAGTTGAAATGGATAGTATGTTATTTTTTGTTGGTGGGTTTTGTTGTTGTTGTTTTGTTTTGGTAATGATTTCTGGAGTTGTTAGTAACCTTGGTATCCTTTGCAAATTTATCTCTCTGACCAGTAAGTGAGAGTTCCTCCTCAGAGTAACCTGTTAAGCTATCTCCAGTCTAACTATATATATGCACATGCAGAAATGTATGTGTTTGTTACTGCTGGCTACCCTCTTGAAGTGCTACTTCCACTCAACGAGGTCTAGGCAAATAATAATAATAATAATAATAATAATAATAATAATAATAATAATAATAATGTAAATGATGCAAACGGGTTATTTTCAGAAAAGGTGTTTAAAAACTAATGATTTTTTCATTGAATTAAAGTAATATTTTTAGCTAAAAAAAGAAATTGCAGGATAACTGGGATGTTCCATTTTCAAAATTCTGTGTTCTCAGTGCTTTCTTTGGAAACAGTTTAATTTTAAACATGAACTAAATATAATAATTAGAAAGTGATTAAATAGTGCCAGGGAGTGAAAGTAGCCTGACACCTATTCAACCCTTTTTTTCATATGCAAATAATATTCAATTATTCATTATAGCGATAAGATCAGAAAATAGGAACTCCTTTTGTATTGACGCCGAATTATCATTCTTGTTCTGAATATGCCTCTTGAAGAAAGTCTCTCACTTTTTTAATACAACAGGAAAATACATGGATTTACTCCTAAGCTTCATCCAGTTTATTTCATAACCCTGTCAACAGTTGCATAAGCACAAATGAGAAAGTGGCACAAGGCAGAAATGGTGGGGAAGGGGAAGAGCATAGCTTTTCCTTAAGCCAAAATTGCCACCAAGAATGCAGGAAAAGGAACTGTGTATCACAGGTCACCTATGCCAACTAGAACTGGCCACTTAACTAAGGTTACCTTTAAAACCAGCATCGTATAGCAAGAATCACCATCACTGCGAGACCAATGTTACAAGTAAGTCTGGCTGTTAGGTGTCGAGTTCTCTCGCAGATTGCCCAGTGTGCTCTGAGCGCCAAATTCTGAGATGTTCGTCCATACACCGAATAATGCACATGTCACTCAGGGTCTGTGCTTCCTCAGACAACACCTCCATTAAGGCTTCGGAAGAGAGATTTTCCTGCCTAGAGGTCATGTGGAGTCTGTAGTCAGGCTGGCGTGTAGTTCGGGGCATGGCTAAGCACGGCACCATTCACAAAAGGCAGCATGTTAAGAAGGTAACAGTTTAAGATTCACTAATTGCATGAACCTAAGTCTGATAATTATTCTTATTGCTGCTAATAACTTTTACAGTTTGAACTAAAATGCACAGATGTGCAAGTCAGAATTGCTTGAGGAGATCCTGCAGTCTGCATTATGTAGGAAGTCAGATTAGATGATTGTAACACTTCCTTCATGACAGAAAAAATCATTACACTATTAGATGTTTTGTTAAATTGGAGTCTAAGCGATTAGCAAAATTAATAGATCTCTCTGTTTCTCTGGGTGGTCCATCCATAACACAAGAATATTTGTGTTCCGTGCTCTGATCTGCTTGTACATGCAATACATATGTGTGTGCATGGACCTAATGCTGATAAATAAATAACCTTATTCTCAGGCTGATTTCTTAAAAGCTCCATAGAAGATCGAGGGGATATGCTTTACAAACTCGTTTTGTGCATAAAAGTAATTCTTAATCAAATTAGCCATTCTAGACTACAATGCAGCATTTCAGTGGGGCCATACACGTGAGTAAACCTTTGCAAAAATTGGTCTCTAAATGTTGCTCAGGGTTGCAAAGAAGCTTAAGTGCTGAACATGTCTTCTGTGCATGTTTCGTTTTAGCCTGTTCCTGGCTCTATACCATCACATTTTCTTCACAGGAAACATCTATGCTAAACATCAGTGTCAATTCCAAGACAAGAGGCACATTCAAAAGCACATGGAAGCTTTTTTTGTTACCATAAGTTGCCCGCAGAGGGTCCATTCATTCTGTTTGCTTGTTCCACTGTGTAATAGCTCAACTCAAGTATCAACAAGATAAGCTTTTAAAAGCAGAATATTCCCAGCTGTTGCGGTCAGGCAGCAGCAGCAGGTTCCTATCTGAGGACAGCAGAACAATCCAGTGCACCCGCGGCGATGGCAGTGTCGAGGGGAAGCATGTGTTCTCTGTACACAGTAGCGAAGGGTCCAATAGACAGCAATTAGCACCAGCAGAATGAAGATGAACGGTCATATACATAACCTTAATAAAAATGTCACAGAAGAGAAATCTCACACCATATGGATCCATGCTGAACTTTTTTTTCCCCTTTTTTTTTAAAGGAGTAAGACAGCTCTAATTCTTTATAGTCTTTTGCATTAATTTCTCTCCCTAGTTTTTTGTAACTTTCTTCCTCCATAAGCAAAACGGGGCTGCTGTTTCACATGATAAAACAAAGGAAAACTAGGTTTTCATATACTCACTCAGTCTCAGATTTCCATCGAAAGTATCTCCAACTCAGCCTTAGCAACCTGAGTAGATTGCTTAAATGTCATTAGATCTCATTTCCATTCACTTTTGAGAAGAGTTCCGCCAGAATTTGCAAGATTTTATTCATGCCGAATCAGTGTAGCATGAAAGTGGATATTGCTTTGTTTCAGGTCTGCTACTTGCATTTTTGTCATGGCAAAGAATATAAATGTCATCATTATAAATATCATCGTGACAAATAATAGTCTTTAAATTATTTTGGCAAAGAGTTTGAAGTAACAAGCTGCTTTAATGTCATCTTGGTGATGTCATTTCCATTTTTCTACCTCAAAATAAAATCCAGAGATCAGGAAGAAAAATGATAAAGGGACGCTGGCACAGGAAGAAAATCCTTTCTCAAAAAAGTTATATATAAGCTTATTCTTTTCAAGTTGTTTCTTCATCTTTGACTAACCAAAAGAGAACATTATTGACACTTTACAAGCTCCATTTGAGGTCTGAAAACCATCACTTTTGATCCTTACTATCCTCTTCTCTTCTCCCAGTAATAAGATTCCTGCCCTTAGAATGTAACGGTGAATTTTGTTGATTACATTAACAGAAGATAGGGCTGGAGAGGATATCATGAGGTCTTCTAACCACCCCCTTGCCAGCGCACAGGATCAGCTATTCATAGCTGGAGATATTTGTCTAAAGGCCTTCAGTGAAGGAGATTCCACCATCTCCATCCTTCTTCTCCAGACAAAAAACCTGACTCCTCTTTTATTTCTAAAATTAGGGAGTTACTCAAATATTAAGGGACGTGAATCTCCCATTTTGCAAGTGAGACTTGTCTCTTTTTGTCATGTGCACATGGAAAACAGCCTTTCCTCTTTGTCATAGCCCCTTGCGTATTTGCAGACTGTTGTCGTGTCTCCCTCTGTCTTTTCTAGATTTAACAAAATTCTTTCTTGCCATTTCCATATCCTCTGCATCCATAGTGATGTTTTCTAGACTTCAGATTGCTCACTTCTACTTGCTTACCTCTGGACTCTCTGTTTACTTGATTTGTAGCCTTCTTGAAGTACAACGCTCAGAAATGGACACAGTACTCCAGCTGAGACTGTAGTACTGCTGAGGTAGGACAGAAGGACTATTTTAGCAGTCTTGCAGACTACATTTCTGCAGATACATCACATCTTTTTTGCAATAGAAAAGAACCAACTTGCTGTGTCCTAGCTCCATTCGTTCTCCAAGGAAAAGATTGACATGCCAATAAAATGGCAGGCCATGGCTTGAAAATACACAGAAGACAGAGAAATTGAAGAAAACGCAACCATTTTACACAGGATTCAGTCCTTCCAACACTTAAGCTATATGAAGTATTTTATCCATGGGAGCATTCCCACTGAAGTCAGTGATCATTCTCACACATACAAAATTTGGTCACACAACTAATGCTTGGGGGATTGGGGCCAGGCTATTTCAGAGAAAACACAACGAAAAATCCAAGCGGGAGTCTAGAATTCTCCTGCCTCTTGTGCCACCCCTTTCCTGTTAATCTGGTGTAGTATTTCTATGGACAGGGACATGAGTGGAGACGGAGGCCCTGATCCAGTCCCTGGAACATTTTTTCCAGGAAAGCAAGTTTAACAAATCTTTATTTAGAGAATGAAAACACTATTATCTCAAGCAACAAAGCAGAGCACAGCAATACTCACCGGAAAACAAGTGTAGACAAATGCTAGTATGAAATCTCTTCTTCCCCCTAGTCCCCTTAGTTTAGCTTTAGTGATGACAGCAATCCACTTACAGTATGCACTAAGCTGTGACTATCTTAACTGTGCTCACTTACAGTCATACTGCCATATACCTCTCTGAACAGAAGGGAAACGGATGCATGCTTACAAAAATTGTTTTTGACAATTTCAAATGGGGTGAATAATGAATCAGTTCTGGCTCAAAAGCCATAGAAGTCTCTCTCCCTTTCCCAGCCCCTTACTACACACTCCCTCTGTGATCTGAAAATTAACTCTTAGGGACTATTGACTTAACATGATTCAGGGGTGGCTGGTTTGCATCAATATTTCTAAAATCCCTCTTATTATCTTGCATATGTCAAAGTTTGATAAGAAGGAAGAAGGATGAAGCTATTTATAATTCAGAATGACTGTTACCAAAAGATATTTAAAACCAAATCACAGTAAGTCAGAGTTTACTTTTGAATCAGCTTAAACAAAAGTCACAGTTTGAAAACAATTAGTAAATCTGACAAAATTAACTTTGACCTTACAATCTTATAAATGCCAACACAGCTTTTCTTCCAGTGTCAGCGTGCATGTGTGTCCGTGTGTGTATTTTCAGCAGTGCAGTAATTTCACAGCAAAGAGCCATACTGAGATTTAACTCTCAGGCAAGAATTATGCTTCACTGCTCAGGAGCTCCCCTCGGGGGGATGTGCTATTTCATTGCTCAGTTATGCTGGAAATCCATCTGTACAGACAAGTCAGATTAGTGTTTCATTATTCTCATTATTTCTGGTAAGCAGACATCATCTCCCAGCCCAGCCTTTCAGTCATCCTCACTCCTCGGCTCACAGAGGATGGTCTTTTTAGGTTTCTTCCTAATTTCTCTTAGTCTTCCCCACCCCCACCCCCCCCCCCAAGTGAAAAT
>VZSC01011943.1:118893-160550 GCA_013398225.1 Steatornis caripensis
CCCCCCCCCCCCCCCCCCCCCCAAGTGAAAATATAAACTCTCTACCTTCCACCCAGCCTGGGAAAGGAGATTGTAATGTTTCAGTAAGCACATAAAAGATGTGCCGGCGAATGTGTCAATCTGCTAAGCCAGGAGGCAATTCCCTTTGCTCCTGAATTTACCAGTCCAGCCATTGATACCCCCTTGCCAGCTGGTGCCTGTGCTTTCCACTTGTTGTCCAGACCATCTGCAGCCTTCCTTGGTGAGAGAAGTTTGCATGTCCTCCCTCTAGAAAGATACAGTCCTTTCTAGAGTCTGAGCAGACCCATCAGCCCAGTCTGCATCTCGGCTGAGCTAGCTCTGAGCAGCAGGTGGGACCAGAGCCCTCCTGAGGTTCTTTCCTTCCTAAGCGATCTCATGGCAGCCCCATGGCAGCCCCTGCCACCAAGCTGCCACAAGGCTGAGGGAGCTGAGGCAACAACCAGGAAGTCTCTTTTGGTCGTCACGGTCTGGAGATCCTCCTAGTCATCTTCCTCAGCAGACTGATTGGCAGTGTCCTGAGCAGACTACATGCTGCCTCGATGGTCTCTATTCTGATATTCCCTTTCTGACCCAATGTTTCAATCATTCCTGCCATGTAGGCTTCACTTCTCACTGCTACCTTAACTGATAGCGACTGGAAACGTATTGTTCAGCTTTGGCTCACTAGGGTGAAGATCTGTAAACACAGTCCCCAGAGTCACGGAATCACAGAATGGTTTGGGTTGGAAGTGACCTCCAAAGATCATCTGGTCCAATCCTCCTGCCATGGGCAGGGACATATTCCACTAAACCGGGTTGTTCAGAGCCCTGTCCAACCCGACCTTGAATGTTTCCAGGGATTGGGCATCTACAACTTCTCTGGGCAACCTGTTCCAGCATCTCACCACCCTCATCATAAAAATTTATTCTTTATGTTCAGTCTAAATCTACCTGTTTTCAGTTGAAAACCATTGCCTCTTGTTCTGTCACTACAGACCTTGGTAAAAAGCCTCTCTCCGTTGTTCTTATAAGCCCCCTTTATATATTGAAACCCTGCAGTAAGGTCTCCCCAGAGCCTTCTCTTCTCCAGGCTGCACAACCTCAACTCTCTCAGCCTTTCCACGCAGGGAGAGATGTTCCATCCCTCCAATTAAGTTTGAGGCCCTCCTCTGGACCCGCTCCAACATGTCCTTCCTGTGCTGAGGACCCCAAAGCTGGATGTGATAGTGCAGCTGGGGTCTCACCAGAACAGACTTGAGGGGGAGAATCACCTCCCCTGACCTGCTGGCCACACTTCCTTTGATGCAGCCCAGGATATGGATGGCAATCACCTGGTCTATCGTAGTTTTCTCTCATTGAGCTGTTTCCTTGTCCAGCCACCAGGCAGCAAAATTGGAAACTTGCCGCATTTCAGGGGTTTCAGTTATTTGGAAATTGTTGACTACTGGATGACACAAATTTTTGCTTTCTGTGGTTGTATGCGGCAATTTGTGTGTTACTGGGTCAGTTCTAAGTTTGAGCACTGGGTCCATGCCCTGACGGTTCATCGGGTGACAAGGCCTGGGCAGGATCAGCCCCATCCTTGTAGTCTCCCCTCTCTGTGTCAGTTTTCCACAATAAGGAGACTTGGGGTGACAAGCCAGAGCGGAACTGAAGTGAACCCCCTGGAGGATGAGCTGGAGCCCAGATCCTGGCTGTGCAGTGGCATGTTTCAGCATACAGGGCTTGAGAAAGCCCAAAGGCTATGTGAAGTATATGGGCTTGCTCTTCTTGCTGCTGTAGAGTAGCTGTTGATGCTGAGCTTCTGCTATAGATCTGTAACTTCCTCCATTTTCTCTTCTCACCGTGATACTTTCTTGCAAGCTCCCAGCCAGATCCAATCAATCCTTTTAATCACAGGCAGTTAGAAATTTTTAGATGCTTAATGGAATATCATATCCCCTTGACGCTCTTTCAGCTAGAACTATATGACGTGACACCTTCTCTCAGTAGTTTTTTACTAAGGAAACACATTTTTAAATTCACTTTTTCTAATGCAGAGGAACCCACCACCCACCTTCCTAGACTATTTCACGTATTACCTCTTTTCGCACTGAAGGATGCCAGGCGTCTGCCATCTGAGCTGTCTGCCATCTGTCCCCAGCCATCTTTTTCAGCCTGCTTATAACATTTTGAAGTATATTCCTTAATCATTATGCCTCGCTAGACGTGCTAGTGAGATTACAGCAGGTATCTGGACCTAGTTTGTACATTGCTGGCTAGAAAAAATAAACATCCCAGCTCCATTAGTCTGAGAACTTAATTTTTTAATACAGCATGTAATTCATGGAATCCATGAGAACAAATTGCCAACTTTAATTTCTAATTGCTTTAAAACCTGTCCTTTTATAAATGTCCTATAGATGTTGCCTTAGTCCTGCTGGCAACTGTATTGCTGATCTCTTCAGGTAGAAAATGGGCTTTCATGTAGGTTTTAGAAAAATCCAATCTGTAGGCAGTTTTTGAAGTTTGTTAGTCAATTTAAAGATTAACCTACTAATTTAAAATGAATTATACTTTGCTTTTAGTCCAAAACTACATTTATCTATGTAGCGACAGTCACTTATTAATGCTTTTGTTGAAAAATACTATCCCTCTTGGCTCTATTTAACTTCAGAAGACAGCTCCAGAATATGGGCTTTCATTTTAAGAAAAAAAGAAGTCATGTTTCATGGCACTAAAACCAATCTTGAGAACCTGAACCAAATTATGATGGCTTGCCTTCCATAGCCTAGAGACAGCGTAAAACTATAGCCGTGCTGCGAGAACCACTTCATTCATCTCTGCCTTTGCTTTGACTTGCTCATTTGTTATTTATTTACACGCTACAGTCCAGACTCTCTCCTGTGCCAGACCTCCACTCAGTGCAGTTTGGAGGTGGGTCATAAGGAAGTCATTACAGCTCTCCCATTTTATGAGTGCTCCTGGCCTCCGCACGGTTTCTCCTGGTTGCAAGGCGTTACACCTCGAGCGAGGCTCTTGATGGTGCATTAACTTCAATGTGGCTTAAGGACATGCCAAAACTGTGGCACATGCTTCTTTTCCTGGCGAATGCCATCTTTAATGAAAGTGGCCTGATTCTGTAAAGATCCTGACAGCTGAGTTTCCTGAGCCTTCACACTGTGTGATGTAATAAAATTTAGGCCATTTTTAAATGAAGATACTTAATCCAAATACTGATGCAGAATTACACGCAACCATCTGTGATGGAAAATAATTCACAGCTCTGTTCAATGCTTGGCATGACTGAGCTGGAGGCTTTCAGGAACTTCTTTAATATAAATATCACTTGTAAAGAAAAGATCCTTCCCAAGATAAAAGGTCAAAAGTTAGGGCAGAACGGATACCACTGCTGAAAACCCTATTTTCTTCCCTCTCGCTTGGTAGCGAGCACCACTTTCCAGGCTTTTCTCATACAACTGTGGGACATTAGAAGAAGAGTCTGGAGAGCGGCCTCTGCATTCTGAGCTCGTCTCACCCACTTCAGGCACTCCAGGGAAGTGCCTGGTCACCATGGGCTCCTTCTGTAGCTGGAGGAAAAACATATCTCCAGACAGCGACTCTGGCCATTTGAGTTCATCACCTACTTTAAAGGGAGCTGAAAACAACTTGGATCCTAACATATGGGCTTCTGTGAAGCATCTAAGGTTAAATGAATGGGCTTTTAAACTATTTATCTCCATGTCTGAATACACTGAATACTCTTACAGAAAGATAATGATGAATTTCCCCCTGTGACTTACTTTGTGAATTAACTTCAATGTTTATTGACTTGATTGCTAATTGTCCCACAAATATTGCAAAATGCAACACTGCTGTTCAGTGACAGGACCTAATGGACAGGTAGGGAACTGAGGCCCCAGGGGCTGAAACTAATGAGTCTCCACTCCTCTTCAGGGCCTACTGTGAGATACCCGTGTCCTAACTTTTCTAGTTGTTTTGGGTTTTTTTTACTGTCACAGAGGAGTTCCTGCTGAGTGAAATTGCTCAGCCCGCCTGTGGAGAGACCTGCTGTGTCTCCTCAAGAAGCCCTGTACTAGAGACTAGGTCAGAAGCTACACACTACCACAAAATGCGTGTGTAGCTAATATCTCTGTGGTACTGTCCCTCAGTCAAAAATAGCTCAATAAGCCAAGGGACTGGAAAGTTACTGGGTAATGGGGTAGTTGACCTGCATAAAGATAGACACATGCACATGTATACACATATGCACATGTACATAGCTCTCGCCCACCAGTCTCATTTACTCAGAAAGCCGTGCTAAAACACTACCATGTATTTAGCAATCTGTTACATGGTACAAGGATAGGGGAACCTAGCTGAAGTTTCACTGACCACCTTACTTCTAGCGTTTTCTACTTTCTGACTGCTTGATACAGTAACAATTTTACAAGTCTTTTTATAAAGTTCAGGTAGGTAGGCATTCCTACTTCAAATTGCAAAACCTCTGAAACACCACACTGAGACCAATATAGTTTGATGCGCATCTGCTTTTTGGAGGATACTTTCGCTGTGTATACTTAAGCTATTTGTATTAGCAGAGGAACAGACAGAATCTGTTGCTTTTTATTTTCCTTGTGGATGAGAGCAGAGGATGAGACAAGTGCCTTGCCAGTGGGTTTCAGAAATATTTATCTAAGGCAGTAGGATAGTAAACTTCAGTTTACTTGAGTTCCGCCCCAGCCCCTGACGTCCTCTCCTCCTGGAAGTCTGACGCTCCCCTCCTGCTAGACCCTCTCCTTTCTCCTGTACATGCCTGCCTCCTCCTCTCGGTTTTATTCTGCACACCTGCCTGGTCCAGATCTCTCAAATCTTCCCAGTTTCTTTGCTTAAATAGTGCTCATGCACTGTGCCTCCCCGTTGCCTCCACCTCCCCAACTAATTTTCTGTCTGTTCAGTTTCAGGCTACCTTTCCAAGATCCTTATCCAGTCTTCCTGCTGCAGTGAGAGCCTGAGAGCCCGAGAGTGCCACCCTGCAGTTCTGGATCCCATCTGCAGCTCAGGTCACACCAGGCATGGAGAAGCATTGCTGGGCAAATTCCTGGTATTACTTGGCAAGGTGCAAGTGTCAGCTGCATCCATGGGCTGTGAAGACGTCAAAATACTTAGTGAGAACGGATTTCTGTGACAATTTTAGTTGATAACATCAAGATCTGGCTTCAGTACACTTAGTCTGATTTTTCAAAGCAATGGATGGTCAGATTTGAGTCAAAGCAGAAAATGGTACATACCTGATCAGCACAAAGGACCCCTTCCCTATCAAGTCTGAAATGCCTTCTGGAAATCATGGGGGCATTTGGAGAAGAGGTTGTCAACATTAAAAAAAGAAAGAAAGAATGAAACAATATCTTCCCCACCCCCCCACCCTCCCCTCCCGGCTCAGAAATGGCTGAAGTATTTTGCTCCATTAAACAAATAATGATTGACTTGGGGCATGGAAAATAACATTACAGCCGTTTAAAGTCTGACAAAGCTATAAGCAGCCAGAGACAGAGTTAGAGATCTCAGGAACTTTAATGGGTGATGTACAGCTTCTCCTCTGATAACAGTAATGCTCCCCTTAAGACCAGCAAACAGATGGGCTGTCCGTACAGGGTACAGCAACTTCCAAGTGTGACTCAGTGTAGGTATTACTTGCTGCTGTGCAGTGACAAGGGCCACAGTGTCAGAGCATGCCAGCTCACAGCCATTGGGGATCAATCAGAGCACTCCACACAGAGTGGGGATGCAGATTGCTTCTCATCTTCCCCAGGCTTCCTCCCCCAGAAGACTTGAGGAAATGTTATCAACAGCAGAAGTTCAGAGAGAAAGAACTGCACACTCTTTGTCTGGCTCAGAAGGACACTGGGGTCCAAGAGGATCCATCCTCACTGCTTTAGGGTTTCTGAATCACAAGTCCAGCAGGAAAAATGCATCTCATCCTGGGACGAAACTGGGAACCCTGTCAGAGGCTATTTCCCTAAGCTGTCTCACAACTTCGCATCACATCAGTAATGCAGAACCTGTGTTCAAGTTCTTCCACCTTATTTTAGCCATCTCACCTGGATGCCTGCTTCTATAGCCAAAGAAGAGAAGTGGGCTCCTCGAGAGAGTCATTCAGCCCAGCTTGGGCAAGCAAACAAGCTAATACCCCAGCCCAGCACAGACAGTCCTTCTTGCCTTACCTCCCACGGAGACCTGAGGCAGGTACATTTCTTTTTGTGACAACACTTGTCTTAGAAACTTCAGTAAAGAGAACCAAATGCAAAAGTGCTTTTCGGGCTGACTTTTCCAGAAGGAGGCATTTGTACCTGGCAGAGCTCCTGCCATAGAAGTCATGCCAGTCTCCATCAGCACTGCACCACTGATCACATCAGTCCCACCTGGCTGGGTTGTCCTTCAGGTATCATTAATATTTTTGAAGAAATGATTCCTAAGGTGGGAGAGAAACACATTTGTTGCCTGGGGTGGCTCCTAGATTGTAAATCATATGGTAACCCCATGTAAATGCCTTATAGAGCTTTTAATGAACTGTATCCCATAGATGAAAGCCAATAGCGATATTAGAAATGGTGTTTATTTTATAGCCTAGAAACCGCATTTTAAATGCTAGTATTGGTTTATATGACAGTTCTATTAAATATAAAATAGACCCATTACAAAGAAAGCCCTTTACATCTACTTTTATCTGTGTCTAAATGGCATGCCCAGCTCTGCAATTCCTCAAATGAGACATTTTTAGAACTTTATTTATGTTACAGCCATAACAAACTAGCAACTAGAAAACTATAATGGGCACAAACGGCTAATAAAAATGAGATTGTTGAAAAATACTTCTTAATAGCAATTTACAAAGGATCCTGATAAAGCAGAACTGAGGCTCCGTTTCCCTGGAAGTTTGCCACCACTGTAATCACAGCCATTTGGCAACAGGTACTCCCCTTCTTCCATCTTCTGTGACCATTTCCTTCTGAGTCCGCTGAAAGCCAAGTACCCTGAGGTTGTTCCCCTGCCCTGCCATCAGTCAGTTGGTGCCTACTGATCCAGAGACATCCCCAGGGAGTCCCATTTCCTCCCCTCCCATCCTGCACTGGGTGACCTGAAGGAGGAGGCACCTCAGGGGCTTTGTCACTTGCTCGATGGGGACCAGGGCAGCAAGGCAGAATCTGTCCCATATGCGGGGAAGGTGCCCCATTTCCTACTGAAACTTGCAACACTTCTCTGAGGAACTGATCTGTTTATACAAGCTGGCTAAGATGAGCAGGTCAAACTTTCTGTTTATAGACTGAAAACTATTTTGCCCTGAGCTCAGTAACAGCTCCCCAGGAGAAAGATTGAGAGTTGAACTAATTTCTTCTGCAGGACAGGTTTTGTGGGACTTTGACAATGTCCATGTGGCCACTCATGTGACGTCGGGGGAAGCTTCTTACCACCCAAGGAAAAGAGTCCTTCTGCCAGATGTGCACTTGTCTGCAGCAGACATACTTACAAGACAAGGGAGGCAAGGGCAAGGCAGCACAGTCAAGTAAAGGTCAAAGTCCTTGATCTGATCTAATTGCAGGTAGTGATGAATATCCTTGAATATAAATTGATGTCTTAACCAGTTCAGCATTGTATCTAGCTAAGGAGGAAAAGTTCCTGCTAATGAGTTTTTATAGCCCACGGAAAGCAACCGAGTTTTAGAAAAAATTCGAAAGTTTTTAGTAAAGAATCAACCAGGGCTGAAATCTCTGTACAGTGCATTGGAAAGAAGATGGTGATATTGAGGGGAAAAAAATACATCATAGTGTCGCTTAAGGCACGCACTGGAAGTTGGATGTTCATGAAACTACTTTAGGCTTATACAGTGAGAGATAGTCCAAGCTCCATGCAAAGTAAAATCTACAACAATGTGGGAAGCCAGTTACCCGGCCTCCCCAAGGAGGCTGCCAGGAGCACTAGAAATAGCACCCACATGCCAGGAATCTCAACCCAGCTCCCTCCTGACTGGGGTCACAGCTTTCTGCAGCCTTACACTCTAACTCATCCATCATGCTTGCTCCTAGTTTACTTTGCAATGAAGCCTATACATTATGTCCTTACAAATTCTTTTTTTACCCCAACTAGATTCAGCAGTATAGCCTGAACTATCTGGGACTGGTTTTACATGCAAAATAGAGCATAGACAGGTAAAAAAAGAACTTTGATAATACAGGTACAGGTAGACATGCAGGTACACATAGATTCAGGTATAAATGCAAGCGATGGCTATTCGGCACACTGTGAGGCTGTAGCAGTACTGGGATTTGTAAAAGCTCCGTTCATTGCAGCTTTGTGGTTGTCAGCACAAAGAGTTAGCCTTCAGATAGACTGTTGCACTGCTTTTGCACTGAAAATGAAAAATTTGGCCAAAGACTAAACAAAAGAGAAAAGAAAAATCTATTAAACACCGAACAAAATTATGGCAGCAAAAGTGGCAGGAACTGCAGAGGCAGCATCTGTTTAGAGCTGGTCTAATTACAGCACACACATTAGCCTGGCCCATGGGTACCGGGGCTTCCACTGTAAATGCAGACAAACATTTCTTGTTTTCTTGTTTTTCTTCTGAGAGAACCAAGGAAAATAAGACAAGCATTTCCGCTGAAAAATTTTAGCTAACATGAACGTTGGTATAGTTTCACAGCCCATTAACTGATCCAGTAATATAGGACCCTAGTTTATTTGAACTGATCCGAAGGGAATTAGCGAAACAGAAAGAGTAAGCAAAATTTGGGTTGCTTTATTCTCAGGGGGTATTCAAAAAGAATATTTGTGTGAGCAAGACAAGTAAGATCTGACCCAAAGAAAATACATTTGGCAAATTCATGTAAACCGGAAAGTCAGTAGCAGCTATTGAGAAATCATAGTCACATTTTTAAGTTGTCCTGCTGAGGATTGCCTTTAACCACAGCTCCCCTCCCCTTTCTCTCTCCCCCTTCCCCCAGACTTTTGTCCCAAGTACTTAATTGTGAGTAAAATATTTGTACTGGGAAGACATCAAAGGCACTTATTTTAGAAATTCAATTTTATATAATGCAAGACCCCTGAACTTTAGAGAAAGTTCATTTCATCAGCTATCACTAATCATCTGTGAGTCTGGTGCTCTACCAACTAAAACATAGTATTATGAATAATGGATTTTCCCCACGTCTGAAGTGTAAGAATAATTACAAATATGAATACAAGCAATGACAATGCTTTGCGTTATTCTGTTTTCTGATTTGACAAGGAAGTGTAGAAATAAACCAATACTTTTGCTTTAAAAAATGGATAGCCTGTAAATCCAAAAAGTGTAAAACAGGTAATCAGTGAACGGGTGTTTACACATCTGCTTTGGCTGTTATTTCTTTGAATCTTCCTTCTCCACTGCTTTTCGTCTTTGATGTCTCACTGAAATTACGGCATTAGAAAGTGCTGAGCGCCTGCTAGTAGAGAAGAAAGACCCTCCGCTCCTACCTCTCTGGGAGCAAGGATGTTAACACTTTAGGGAATGAGCCTTTGATGTGGTTACAACATTTTCACCTTTACCTGAAGCAGTGTGATTAGACGATGGGAGGTTCACCCTGAGCTGGGATCTGCTGCTTTCCTACTGCCTCCGGCGATGTGGAACAGCCACTTGGTGACAGGGAAAGGAGACGCTCTTGGAAACATCCATCCCTGTCAGAGGAGAGCTTTCCTCCTCCTTTTCTGGCAGAAGAAACAGAGAGATATTATCACTTTTTCACAAATGCTATGCATACGTACAGCGCATGATCCTTCACTGGCTGATAAAATGGCACTTAGGGCAAGAGTAGCCAGGACCAACATGTCTCAGAATAGATAGAATGGGGACCAGAAAACCAATTCAAAATTAATGGGGCCACATGCTTTATTTAAGAGAGGAACAGTTATGTACAAGACTTCTGAAAAAGGAATGGTAGTGATTTAAAATACAACTTGGCTCAGATGCTGGAGTTATATTTTCTATGTGTAAAGAGTAATCTCTTGGATGGCAGAAGCAAGAAAAATCACTAGTGCTAGAAGGAAAATGAGTCAATACTGCAGAAAGGACCACATTGCTCAGTTTTCAACTGTGGCAAGCTGGTTTTCAAATGAAAACCAAATGACAGTTGCTCCCAGAGATGTAAAGCCGTAATTCACAGTAAAACCAAAGGAACATTCATGTATCTCCCAGAGATACCCCATGCACAGCAGAAATGAATGGCAAAATTAGGTACTTGCCATTCCATGTGATGATGGCAAACTCATCTCTGCAAGAACTGGCATTTTATTGGTCGCCAATTGCACTGATTCTGTCATACACAGTTGCAGATCTCTCTAGTTGTGTAAATCAGTGTTTTATCATTAACATCAGTCAGAAGACAACTCCTGGGAATGAGAAACTACAGGAAGAAAATTGCACTCTGCATTCATCTTCCAAGTCAGAATTGTGTTCATACTGTTTTCCTGATCAGCTCTGGAACACATGCTTGGTTGTCTTCTACAAATTCAGAGATCTCTGTTATAAAATCCCAATTCAAAGTAAGACACATGAATGAGAGATTTTCTATTATTTGTGGCTTTTGTTTTGTAATGCTTTTCCATTCTAAAGGCATCCATGTTGCATGTACATCAGTAATTTCAATGTTTCCAGTTTGTGGATCCCTGAAAGTTTTCCCATGGAAATAATACCTGCATAGAAAGGTTAAATTATTCCTGTTTGTCTATAGGTTTATTTTTTTATAGCTACCTTTTGCAGATCCCACAATAACCTTCTTCCCCATTGATCTTCATGAGTTTTCTGACCTGATGTTAAAATTCCAGTCTTACGCTGGTAATAAATCTCAAAAGATTTAGGTTGCATCTATTTAAGCACCATGAATCTCAATATATTCCAGAACCTTTTGTGTCTGCAGTTTTTGAGGAAAGAATATGTCATCACTTTTTAATTCATTAACAAATATTAGGGAAAATGCCCTCAGTCTTCTTTTTTTAACTATAAAATACTGTAAAGAATATTCCTCTGCCACTTGTGGATCATGGAAGGTTGCAGAGACTGAGTTATCCTATCTTGCACTTCAGAATGGCTTTCAGTAGTATTATTTTTAGAAACTAGACCTAGAATAAGAAGAATATTATCATATGTACACACCAATTTAGACAAACTCTCCTCTGCTTTTTAAGCTTTCAAAAAGAGTTAGACATGTAGATCTTAGGTTAAGCACTAGGAGGATTAAGGACTAATCCAGGCCATTCTCAGATCACTTTTCAAAAATAAGAATGAGCAGATCGGAGTGAATTTTATTCTAAACACTTAAAGAGGATACCAGTTGTAACCAGTGCAAGTGATACAGAATGAAAAACATCAGTGAGCAGCAAGGTAGCTCTAAGTTCTTCCTTCTTCAGAAACTGCTCTTTATTGAAAATGTATAAACATATATTCTGTTTACACAGTCAAATGACTTCTCTCCTGGGAGATCATGGCTTATATAAGGTCAGGAAGAAGTTATTAATGAAAGAAAAAAAAAGCATCCTAGGAAGAGCAAGTCTCTTGACCTGGTAGCCCATTCATGCAGCTGAGACTAGATTTCAGCTCTTCTGATTCAAAGCACCGTTTCTTAACTCCTAGATTGTACCAAATGGGTGTATTAGTCATATTGAGGCACTGTAATGAGATGAAATCACAAAAGCTGTGCTGTGAGGATGGTCCTACACTGCACTTTAGGGCTGGGCCTTTAGAGCTGTGTGGTTAAGTCCTAAAACCAACTTGTTTGAAAGATCTGGCTTTCTCATAGGAACACAAATAAGCTTTCTTACAGGTAACAGTCTTCCTTTTCCGGATGCACAGAGGAACAATCTAACAATATTTTTAAAATTCTAGCTCGGTTTTCTGCTGGCTTATGCTGAACCCCATAATGCAAAGTTGATTACTGGATACGATTTGAGGACTAACATAGTGCTTGTTGGCTCTTGCTGCCACGCGCTTCTCCTTTGTCAAACCTCTCACGACTATTTGTCTTTTACACAATCCAGCAAGGTGCTCCACCACCATCCCTGCAGGGTAACTGTGTCACCGACTGAGGCTCACAGCCTGGCTCACTACATGGGCATTACCAGCGTCTCCTTCTTCCCACCACTTCACTTTTTCACTAACGTTTAAAAACAAAAGATAAAGAAAAAAGACAAAGCCTTTGTAACTAGCTGGGGAAGCTAACAGAGATTTGAACTGTTACCTCTCCTCCCCAAATATGCAAACTAAACCACCCATTGATCTGGGAGGAACTCATTAGAAAGCCAAAACCAAGTGCAACAAATCACGGAAAACATCTGCAAGTGACTTCAGCTAAAATACATGATGGGAAGGTTTTCTGTGTCCCAGATAGCCCCGAGTTCAACTTTCACCAAAAGCAAGGATTGCTCTTGAGTGAAGACCACCACCTCTGCTTCAGTGACTTGAAGCATCAGGGGTTCAGGTCTCATGCATCACAATGTCACCCTCAGTGCATGCAACAAGACTCTGCTATCCTCTGGGTCACTGAGGAATATTCTCTCAATAGCGAGTGGCTGCTTTTCGTAAAAGTATTTTTAGAGTTGCAGAAAGAAATGTTGAAGGTAAGATGGCTGTGTACAGAGAAAGATTATATTCCAATGATCACTTCAAAGAGAAGGGGGGGGGGGGGGGGCATGTTTCTATTTTCTATACAAAAACAAAGGAAGTAATTTCTTTCAAGGTTTTTTATTTGTTTTTCAAATTGCACAGTGCTCAACTTCTAAAATAATAATCATTCTTGACAGCCATTTAATAATTGTTAGTGATCTATAGCTTTATTATAAAGTACTCATCTAATGATGTATTTCCTTTACCCTAAGGGCCAAGTACAAAGCAGAGAAATTATCTCGGTGATACTTTTAATAACTTCCTGTGGGATTGCAAACTCTGGCTGAAGCTGTCTCTGCAAAAGAGTTAATCATGTAATTTCACAGATTAGACAACACAGGGTTACTAATGAGAAACTTCAGTTCAGTGATAAACTCTGTTTTTTTCCAAGAATATTTTGAGAGGCCTGTAACCTTTGGCTGACACCCAACGAGGCTATTAGTTTAACCATGGGATGCACTACCAAATATACAAGAGTCAGCAGAACTTTTCCTTCTGAAAATTGCTCATAACCCTCTGTGAAGAAGCCTTTGAAAACCCAGAAAGGATAGATGGAAGGGAAAAATCAGGCAAAAAGGGGCTGACTTATTGGCATCCGATAATTGGCACGGCTTCAGCTTCCAGTTTCTTTTCAACAATGTCCACTCACTATAGCAACCCCGGATCCCATTTAAATGTCATGCTGCCCTCTGTTCTATAAACATGTATCATCCATCACTAAATATTTAGATCTGAATTGTTGGAGCTGAGTTCTGTGCCAGGGGTAAGGGGATTAATTCCTTTCAAGGCCCTCACATGATGGATTTTTCACTGAAGTAAACATCCGAGAAGAGCTCACACTACGGCCATAAAATATATAAATAAAGTTTAAAGTTTAATTAAGTCAACATTATTTAAAGTGGTTGTCATATTTTACGGTGAACTCTTTGTGTTTATTTTGTATGACTCCTCATAAATAGTCTCTCCCCTTCAGACAAAAGGCACGGCTGGGTTAAAGTTAAGGGTCCCATGTGTGGTACGGGAAGGAGGATCTCCCGGGCTTGGGGTATCCAAAATGCACCGTATCGGGCCTTCTGCTATCTCGTGTCTTCCTAATGAGCTGAGATGTTGTGCAGACACAGGAAAAGCATGGCGGAGTTTACAACAGGCATGACACGGGGAAGTCTTTTGAGTGGCTATCTGGGCTCGGCAGAGGGAGGGCCTCATCCTGCCCAGTCCAAAGGCCGCTGATGCCGGGCAGACAGACAGCGAGGAAGGAGACGAGCTCAGAGGGGGCAAGTCGAGAGAGGCAGTCTCTCCTGCCTCCACCAGCAAGGGGATTGCACCAAGCACTGGGAGAGAGCTGGAGTTACTCCTATTCCTCTCCCACCCTTCCCTCTCCCCGAGCAAGTGCCCTAGCCCAACAAGAGGTACTTTCAAGAGGAAAATAATCTGATGTTGTTATGTGGCCTAATCCTTTGCAACAGTAAGAGTAATTTTAAAAGTGAAAGAAAATAAGTGGAGGAATTCATCAAAGTGATTGTTAATTGATGCTCTCCTGTAGGGAGGTCTCGTAATGCCCTGATAAGGACTTCTGGATAATTAGGTAAGCGTGCAGACGAGAAAGGGTGAACCAAATGCTAGAGCTCCAGGTCAAACATGGGTAAAACTTGCATTCAACTTCTGCACTCCCTCAGCTGCTGTGGGCTTCTCCTGCCCGCGCCCTCTGCCTCCGCTCCCCATCTGTACATCAGCAGTGGGTTACATCTCAGTTAAGGGGTTTGTTATTAGGGCAAACACAAAACTGTTGCGAGATGCTTGTATTCTCAAGGGACATGTGCTGTGTAAGGATGAGACCTCTTTTTTTCTCTCTTTCTCAGGATTTTCTATATCTGTGAAAGGGGACTAGAGATGTCGCTAGGACAGTAGAGCTCAAAGACAGGACTAGTAGCAGAGACATTAGCTGTGACAGGAGTTTGTCACTGATCTCCTACATGACCGAGAACAAGTCATGTGGTATTTCTATTTCTTATCAACCAAACTGGAGTAATGGCGTTTTGTCTTGTTTAACCTGTTTCAACTGTAAAGTTCCTGCAGCAGGGCTGGTCTTCTACACTGTGTGCATACAGTGCTCACACCAAAACTCTCCCATCTCTGGCAGTAGTCCCCTATAACTGCTATCATGCTGCAAACACTGAAGCAGGTGAAGAGCGTATCACCCCTTTTGGTTCCAGTTACTCCTCTCTCCAAACATGCAAGATGTGCTTGAAAAAATGTAGGTGAATATTATTCCTGTACCTAGTCAGGCTCATCCATCCCGTACCTACTTATAAAGTAAATGTGTACGTGTGTATGCATGCCTGTATACGTAGACGCACACACACACTTTACTAATTCTCAAATATCCATGTTTAATCTCCAAGCGTGTACACATTCATTCAAATTCAGAAGCACAGGTCATGCAATCAGTTCGGAGGGAAATTGCAAGGCATGCTTTGTCCAGACAGGGCACATGTAGAAATGCAGACCAGACTGAGCTGAATTTACCAGGCAGTAAATTCTCTTTCTAGCAAATGAAGCCGCAAACAACCATATGATGAAAGGTCCCTCTGCTTTAATTCTGTATCAGTACTGATTATGTTGACCCAAAATCTCTAGCATTAGGTAACAAGATCATGCTGAAGGTAGTATGAAATTTAATGAGGTCTTAATCTACATGACAGGTTAAAAGCTATGAGAGTTTCTAAGGCTCTATGTGGTATAAATGGAGTGAAAGCTAATATTATTTGATAAGATAGGAAGAGGCCCAGCTGAAGGGAAAGCATTTCCCTACAGGCTCTGGACTTTGGTTAGAAGTGAAACTGTTAAAACTAAAAAGACATAAAGAAAAAAAGAAAGAAAGAAAGAGAAAGAAAGAAAGAACGAATGAACTGCAAAGTACTAAAAAAAGCTACTCCATCACTCCAGAGCAAGAGAACGGTTTTGAAAAAAATACAGAGGAAAAAATGTTTAATTTGAATGTAATTTACCAACAGTAAGGATTTGTCAAAAACCAGTTAGTGACTCCTAAAGCAGTTAATGGTGGTCAAAAGTCACCAGTGCTACTTTTAATGGCATTGAGTGAAATTCAGCCTGTGCAAAGAGTCAGCACTAAGCTTTTTTATCTTGTAAACCCTGTCCCCTCTGTTTGCCAGCCAGCAAATCTGCTCACAGGGTCCAAGACTTCCTTTCTGAGCTGCCAGAAGTGGGAAATGGGAGGCAGGTTTGGTTGCAATGCTATTTCTCACACCAAAGAAGTATCGTGATGTGCAATGATATTCATGTTTCATAACAACCTCTGCTACATTTCCCTCACGGGGATTCTTACCTGTGGGGGCATGAAATCACCACCCTGCGGCTCATGCACTAGAAAAGTCCCACAGAAAGGACTAAGCAGGACTGGCATGTAGGCATTGTTTTAGCCTCACTCTGTGATGTGGGGATTAACTTAGATACCAAACCATTGGCTGCACTTCTGACAAGTTTTGTTTTACTCCATCGTGTTGCCTTCCAAAGGCCAGCTAGATAAGCCATGCATAGTGCACACTATTAGTGCTAAATTCCCCTCTCCCCAACTCATCCTCCCGCCTAAGTTGTCAGGTGGGACAATTTCCCAAACGGCACAGCAGAAGCATGGTGTTTCTCCTGCTGTTGGTCTTACATGTATGCATGCAAAAAGTCTGTCGCTTAGTTTGTATCCCCCAGTACCTTGAAAGCTGAGTGCTTAATGAAGTATTAATTCAGGTTCTGAAATACCAGAGGTGGGAAGAAAACATATCAAAAGCTATTGATATATACATTTCAAAGTAAAACCAAAACCAAGTACTATTTCACTTCTATTTTTATGGGGTGGGTGTAATTTACAGGAAAACAAATATCCTATCTCATGACCATTTCTGATGAGTCAAAAGTTTTCCTACTACTCCTTTCATGGCAGGCGTTGGATAAAAACCAATGCCATGTTCAATCAGGAGCAAAAGTGTCTGTTAAGAGGACAATCCCCTGGAAGGGAGGAGGGGTTCAAGTAATTGCTTTTCCTGACAGGAACACAAAGCTACCATATGGAGAAGTGTTGATTAGGGAGTCTCTTTGCCCAATTAATATTGAATTTATAGAACTATGTGAAATAGCTCCAGTGAGAGAGACTGATGACTACTTACCCTGGACAAGGGATTCATCAAGGACGGGGAGAGAAAGGACTAGGTCTGGGAAAGCGTAAATATGAGTACTAGCCCTCAGTTTGGCATAAGCGCTTGTTGGCTGTGCTGTGGACATTAGCTTTCTCTTTTTGCTTGACCACAAATGTGATCGTTGTCAAACACGCTATATATATTCATGCAGAAATGTTTAGTTTTGACAAATCAACAGTTTTTGACAACAAAATAAAGTAAAAAAGCATTTTCACTGGCAAATTCTTGAGAAGTCCTAGCAGTCAATGCTCCCAGAATTTTCTTTAAGCAGCCAAATAATTCCCACAAGTATGAATATACAGTTCCAACTACTTTAATGGAATTTACGTGTGTATATCAAGGGGCAGAATTTGGCTCTGGGTCTAAAACACGTTGAGTACTTTTAAAAGAGAAACTCATTTAGCAGTGATTTAAGTCTTTTATAGCAGTGTGCAACTGTCTAACAAGCTAGTTGAGAACATCTCAGTTAATTGATGTTTACCAAAACAGTTATCCCTCAATTGTAATCCTTTTATTCCACTAAGAATTATTATGATTCTCTGTACTCAGGTTTTTTTTTCTGATTTCATTGCTTTCATGCCAAGGGAATTCCAGTGATTTCAGTAATGTTACCCTGGCATACAATGCAGCGAATAGTAAACCAGACTCTGTGGAAGAAATCCTAGTCCATTGAACTCAGTCAGAATTTTGCCGTTGATTTAAAGGGAGCAACATTTTAGATGTAGCTCTGTAAAATACTGACTTTTCTTTGTGTAGATGTAAAATAAAGTTAATATCTCAGTTACAGTGACCAGATATGCACAGTATAATTACTGCTTCATTTCTCTGTATACAGAAACAATGGAGAACTTTTAATCTGATTTTTGTTTTAATTCTCACTGGTAAGTATACTTTGGGCTACGAATACTTCTGGATAATTCATTCAAAAAGGTATAAACAAGGTAGCTTAAGCATAAGCCTTATTTAAGGCATCCTGAAGTCAAAGCTTGGTGTAGCTGACCTAGATATTTCTTCAAGAGGAGTGTGAAAATAAACAGTGATGTGAAGTGTTTGGGTTTTACTTGTTTTTTGGCAAACAACCTGGCCCTGATTCACCTCTCACTTAATTGTATAAGTGCTATAAGTGATAAAGTCAGATCTCATCATCTGGAAATAATAGAAGTATGAAAAAATAGTGTAGAAACTGTAATGGGGTCTTGACCATGAGAACGCAAGCTTGCAGTTCATCAGTTAAGCATTTCTGGTACGGACTGGCCTTCTCCAAGGTAGTGGCAGGAGATTCTCTCATGTACTTTGAACTCATTTTTTTTACTGTCTGTGACGGGACTCACACGCAGGGAATAAGAGCAGAGAAGGGCTCGTGGAGTGATTAAGGGCTCATTGAACAGGGCTACCAAAGGGCCCACAGGGGTTTCTGTCTTAGAAGAAGAGACCAGAAGAGCTTGGCATTGTCCCGCAATACAGTGAAATCTGAGGGAGGACAAGGTTACTTTCCGCAAATACACTAAGGAGGAAGAGAGGGAGAAACACTAGGAAGAAGAGAAATTTAAACAGATGGAAAATATTGTCACAAGGAGAAATGGTTATAAACAGTCAGGGAATTAATTTAGGCTTCAAGGCAGGAGGCAGTTCCTGGGTCAGGTTTCCATGAAGGCAGCAGATAAAAACGGGAAGGTTCAAGGTGGAACCTGGTAAGTGTGTGCACTGGCTGTAGGAGATGGGGCTTGTGAGAATAAGGAGTCGCTCTGTGGCACAGGACCATCCTTTTAGTCTCAAGTACCTCTGGTATAAGTCAGAAGTAGTTCTGCTGAAGCCTCCATTTCACAAAGCTGACAATAAGGAAGAGTGTATCATCAACTCCGCTATGAAAAAGCACTTCAGTGACTTTGATATCTGGGTAGCCTCAGAAAACCTGTCTGCTACCAGAGGGATGAGCAATTCCTAAGGAAGCAGGTATGTCCCACCCACATGCATGCTCTACTCCTCTCTGTGTCTGGGATGCCTCATATAAAAAGTGTTGACAGCTCCAGTAGGGATTTTACAAGAGATTGCCATTCATATTCCACAAGGACCAAAAGATCCACGTGGGAATATTTAATATAAACAGTAATAGTTTCCCACATCTTTGTTTAGAGAATAGCCTGAGGATTTCTAAACTTTCGGATCATATTCATTCCAGAAGAATGGTTTCACTTATAGCTGTATAAATCTTTCTTTTACTTAAATGATGATTTTTTTACTTGTATCTGAGTATTTAAATACAATATTCAGGTAATCAGACTGCCATGGGTAGTTCAGGTAACTCTTACCTCATCTAGTTTTACTTTACAGTGAAAGGCCGGATCTGCAGGGATGCTAGCTGTCTACTATTATAGCGAGACCTGCCAGACTTCCAGGAAATACAGTGGATTTATTTTAATAAACAAATTAGGAAAAGGTTTCCCTGAGACTTCAAGATTGGACTTACAAAGAAATCCAGGGCTGAAAAACTGAAGTCTCTGTCCCAGCTGGGCTGGGCTCCTAATCACAGTGATCGGGCTGTGGAGCTTAGTACTCTGGAAAACCCAGCCTTGCTGTTAAGTGCCTAAGAAGGAGCTGTTAGGTACTGCGCTGTTCGGAGCATCTGCTCTGAAGCATCCAAACGGCAATTTCTCTTAGCTTGCCTTTAGGATATTTTAAATGCCTTTTTGGCCTACTTAGCACTTCTAAACATTCCTAACTTCCTTAATCAAGCCTACTGCTATATCACACTTGTCACCGCTAGCCACAATCTAACATAGCACATGCAGTCTCTCTTGGAATTACCAAATGTAGGGGAGGGGAGGAAAAGCTGTCTTTTTGTTAAGAGATAATGGTACAGTATTGCTGACTTCTAGCATTCATGCGTCAGGCTCACAGGCAACTGTGAGACTGGAATACCTTTATTTCCTTCCGTTCGCCTGCTGAGTTCTGAGATTTTAATGCTCATACGTGTCAGCTCTTCTCCAAAGCCATGTGGGCTTGAGTGCAGCAGAAATGAACAGTTACTGGACAGTGGAGTGCTGCTTATTAGCCATTCATGAATCATTTCCCCACTCACACATATCTGTATTCTGAGTTGCTATTTTCATGTCTATGCACTCTGGATAAGTTTAAGCAATGCTGATGCTCTCTCCTGGCACACTGGTTGAACATTTCTGTCCTGTTGTGTTTCTGGAAACAGAAAAGATGGATGAAAAATAGAGGTGATTAGCAGTGCAAAAATCAATGCCTGTTCTTTCCCAGCTATAGTTAATCCTTCTTCAGAAAATAACCAATATTTGAAATTAACAGTAGGAAATTTCGCTAAAATTTCCAGCCCATGAGTCCTGAAGAATGTATGAACTTACAGAAAATTTCAAACAAAATGATGACGTGGCTTGTTCTACAACTGATTCTTCCAGAGTAGGAAGTGTGCATGGTATCATCCAGTTTAAGAGAGAAAGTCAGAAGCAGTAGAAGACCCAAACATTCTTATGTTTGTACCTCATGAGACCATGACAAAAATAAACAGGAATCACTTGTTCGGAAGACTGAGGGAGAAGGCTCCTTTAAAAGCTTGTTGACTGCTAGGTTTTATTTCTGGCAGCTAGCAGAAATACTCTTTAATTTCTGTGTTTGCAAGTTTGGTTTATTGCTACTGGGCTCAAGTCTTTGATGTCAGGAGGAAGGGAGAAGAGGTGTTAGGACATAAAGAGCCTCTTCCACTTGGCAGTTGAACTACAGAAGCTAGAACCAGCCACTTTCTTCCTTTCTACACAAATAATATGTTCTGTTCCCTTCAGATAAATACATGAAGGGAAAGCAGCTCAGGATGACTGGTGTCTTCCCTCACCAGTGCAGTCATTAAAGACAACTAAATTTAGGTAGGTTACCTCTACTTAACGTTAAACAGTAGTTCATTCTTCGCAAACAAGATATCAGTTTTTGTAAAAAGGCTGTTTCACACAAAGAGGACCAGAAATTCTTTCTTGAGCTTTCATACAAAGGATGCATTGTTCTGATTTATGCATTTCCTGAAATTCATGAAAGACAGAATAATAGAGGTTTGTGGTATTTTGTAAAGAACCCCCAAGACCAATAAGTAAAGTAAGTCTATCCAGTTAGATGTTTAGCCTCATAACATAATGTCAGAGTTGGGAGAAAAGAGTTAACTTCCAATTCATTAATATTTACTGTTTCAGTAATCAACAGAGTTATTGGTGCCAATCACAAAAAGCCAAAATATAAGAAAGTGCTCACCAAAGGGGCTACTTTTCAAAGCTCAGTCAGTATTGGAAATAACGGGTGTCAAACTTCCCTTGTGAAGAGAATCACAGCAAATATATCATCTTGTTGTACTTGTTTCATCATCCAAAATCGTGTTTTAATTGTAGTTTGCAATGGATAAATTATCTCTGTGTTCAAGACTTTTTTCTCTTGATCATGTGCTTGATAAAAGTTTTTGTAACTGGCCTTAGCTAATGTGTTTGGTTTTACGCTTCCCTTCTGCAGCCTCTCTCCTTATTCTTCTCTCTGGACTCTTAACAACTTTTACTCCAAGTACTCCAGTATTTATGGTGTGCCCTGAAGGACAATGCCCCGTAAGAACATATTCATAAAAGTACAATCCTCAAGTACAAGTTCAAAAGAAAAACAGTCTGGAAATGAGCTTTGAGATGAATGCTTTAGAGTCATTATCTGAGGTACACTGGCAGTCTCTAATGAGACATTTGTAATTTAATTGTGTCACGGAGAGACTATAAATTTCCCCCAGAGCCCACATCCAAGTTGTTTTTATAATAAAGATAAAGTAACACACATACCAAAAATCTTTTGAATACACTATAACTTCTTCCAAAAAGATAAAGAGGGCCTATATCCTATTTATGTCACTACACTCGGTTGCATAACAGAGCTTACAACAAGTAGGACAGAGGGCAAGAGCCAGTCTATAATTATTTAATACTGTATGATTCTTTGCATTTCTCTTTTAATCACATGATTTTTTTGCAGGGACCGGTTCATATCAGTACTAGAAAGAAGAAGAAAAATAAGAGAATTGCAAATGGTTGTTCTACAGAATCTTTATGTGTGATTATGTTGTGTTTGATGCTTCCTCCGGGGAAGAAATTGTTCTGATTGATAGTGCATGACTAAGCCACTTCTGCATCAGATTTCTACAGCTTTGGATAGAGAATTGTAAAGATTTTCTTGTTTCAATCAATACAAAAATGCTGCCTACTCACTCCAAGTTCCTAAATAAATTAAGACAAGAATGTCTTTCAGATATAGAAATATATTGTGCAATACACTCATTTGATCATACCCGATGAGCCTCCTGGGTCCCTCAGCTGTAATGGGTATTTTTTTGTCTTAGAGATGTAAGCAGGTTTTTGTGCTGTGGTTCTGTTTATTAAATTATGCTGAAGATAATCTCCAAAGTTTTGGTTTGTTGGGACAACTTTCTCAAGCACTGAAAATGATTTAAAACGGAAGGTGCTTTTAGAATCAAACTTCAACATCAACAGATATCCAAGTATTCGTTTCTTAGGCAAAAGTAGGACAGATAACCTGGGAGTGGCAGATAGAGGAGGGTGAAGAATATCGTATGTTCTAATTATGTTCTATGGCAAGCATTGCAAAAACACCAAGTTCTATAAGAACCTGCTTTTGACTGTTTTCCTCTGACTTGTTTCTGTCACTGAAGCTGGATACTTGAGACCTGTGATCTAAATACAGGACAGGGAGCGATGATTGTTGTATTTTAATTCTGTCTTCAACATAAACTGTCTCTGCATTTTTAGAAAAAGATATCTCACACTGAGATAACTTTTCAAAAGCTATTCTGAAATTTCCCATGAAATCTGTAATGTCAGTCAAAGAATCTGAAGCTGCCGCCCTTGTAGATGCTGCTCACACTGCAAGGTCTCACATGAGATACATGAAACTCTCCTCAGTGCCTCTCCAATATATATTTTTCCCATTTTGGAACAATTTTTAATTTTTTTCCACCCCCAATAAATGAACATTTTCATATGCTTTCTGCAATCTGAAGATGAATATTTTCGTCAATAAACAGCAATTTGTTCAACCAAAGAATCAGAAAAATAATCTCCATCTAAAACAATTTTTCATCAAAAATGAGGTTTAGTAAGATCCAAGCTCCACAGACATTACGATAATAATATTTATCATGTAACTATTCGATTTTCTATTCCAGAAAGTACATACAGATTGCAGTAAAACACTACTGAAACCTGAAACAAGAGATAATTAAATCATTATGCATAGGGATATATGAAAACTGATCAGGAAAGATTGCAGCCATTCAACCATTTTGGTCTGATTCTTCATTGCCTAATACCTCTTGGAGTCATTTACAGGCATGTATAGGGAATATGAAACGGAGGAATGCCGCTGTATTTCATATTAACTTTTAGTAAAAATAGAAGAATGTACACTCTAGTCAGTGCAATGTATTAGGCTTCACATTGCAGTAGCTAAATGAATTTTATTGCCTTAATTTTACAGGAAGTTAGGCTAGACAATGCAATTGCTTCTTCAGGCCTTAAAAATCTAGGAACCGTGGAGTAAATGACTGGATTGGGTTCAAGTCAATGGAGACTGAAGTTATACTGCAGCTGGAAGGGATAGGAATTTGCAGGAAACACAGTACAGTATACACCAGAAAAGGAATGGGTTGTTTCAAATAAAAAGTTGTGTGACTTGCTGCTAATTCCAAAGAAAGAGGTTACAGCTTGCAGATGAGGCACGGGCTGTAAACTATTCAGGATGACTTTCATTGCTCAGAGGGTATAATTAAAAGTATGAAGCAAACTGCCAAAATCTACAATAGAAATGAATAGTGTACACCAGGTCAAAAGGGATCTGGACTTATTTCTGGAAGAAGAGACAATGCACAGCTGTTGGCTTGATTTTTTAAGGGTGAAGATGATCAGTTACTATATGAATTGATTGATATTTCCTGGGCAAGTTCTGTTAGGGTTTAAAGTCTTCTCCTGGACCTTCATGTATCATTCTTTCTTTCTGGCAGTTGCATCCAACCAGGAGCAAATGTCTTCTGTGGACTACAGATGTACATTGTAAAGTAAAATTGCTGTAGTTACCAGAGAAAATACTTTGGTGGGAAGGAATTTTCGCGTTTTTGCCGTGACGTAATTCAGATCAGGAAAAAAAAAGAAAGGATGGGTTGCTAACGTTACCATTGAGAGTCTTGTCTATTACCTAGACAATGCCCAGATCTGGTCGCATGTATCTGACCAACCGCATATACACGTCCATGCAAATAATATCCAAACAATTGCATACATCTTTTGAGCCTCACTGGGTCTACAGTCTCTGTAGTGTAATGCACCACGTAAAAACTCAGAACAAGGGACAAGAGGACAGGGCTGGGGCTAATCTGGTCAAATGATACTGCAACTGTCCATGAATCCCACCTCAGTAACTAAACCAGCCAAGCCTAAAAACACACTATCATCTGAAATGGATAGAGGGAGGCGTAGGTAAAACTGAAGGGCTTTGGAAAATCTGGTGTATTTCCACACTGCTGGCACAGAAGAAGGTGTACTCTAAAGGAGGAGGTACTAGAGCGAGAAGAGATTAGAAGCATTTGGATTTATTGCAGTTCTTGGAGCCCTCTGTATTAAGCTGGAATGCTGAGGGCTGAGGAATCCTGCCTGCCCCGCAGCATACCCTGAGCTCCCTGAGCTTATATGGGGCTGCATATGACTGCTGCACCCCTTCAGCAAGGCTCTCTTCATAAGACGTAAGCAGCAGGCATGGAGGAGTTTGCAAGGCTGGATTGCACTCACTCTTTCCACCCTCTGTAACATGGAGCAGAAACCCACTTTCACAGTACCAAACCAGGGAGGCCTAGTGTGAAAGCTGAAGGGGTTCTTTGGACCCTGGACAAGTTACCTGCAACACTGACTGTAGTCTCACATGAAACCTGCTTACACTAGAGCAGCACCACAATGAAGATCCAAGGCTTTCTCTGCTCTCACCAGCACTGTGGATCCAGTGCGAAGAGGCAATAACTACTTCTGGCTTAGCCCCAAATTTACAGGGCCTTGGGAAAAGAAAAGTAGCCTGTGGATGGAGCTCCTGTGACTAATCCTGGTGCCATGCAGTCACTCTATTCGATACCTCTTTACTCAGAGGAGTTTGTAAAATTTAGGTCATATTAGTATCCTACATATATATGGAAAAGGACCATGGATAACCAGTTTTGCTCCTAGGCTTTTTTCAGCATGGTCTGAGTCATCCTCTCATTAGATGTAGGAGCAACAGAAATAGAAACAGAAATTCTCACTGAAATAGACACAGGGAAATCGTCATAGCCTCAGTCTTCTCTCCACTCCCTCCCAAGATTCCATAGGCAATGCATAAATACAGCAGGGTATTGTCCATACCTAAAAGGGGTTTTAATCTAAATATTATCAGAGATTTAATAGCAGTTCAAGTGTTTCAAAATTTTCCAGCTTCGCATACCGCATGTATTACTAGTGCTGCGGCTCTGTTCAGAGCAATTTGAATTGAGCAGGTGAATAAGCCTATGGGGCTAGGTAGTGGGTACAGCCACTGAATGCTCAGAGACTGATTTTTAAGGGACTTCCTGATGTGTGCGATGTGCTTCTGCCCTGTTTGTAACACCCGCCCACTATCTGTTTGAATATACCGTTACTGACTGGAAGAAGCTACCTCAAAGAGGCAAACAACACAAATGAATTGTGTTCAGTTATCAGGTGGGTTGCTGTCTTGTGATTGTTACCACTGAGCACATCTACACAGGCTCGTAGTGAACACAGTTGACTCGAATCAATCAATCAGCCTTCCTGTCCTTGCCCTGTTTCCA
Source organism: Steatornis caripensis (assembly GCA_013398225.1). Classification (NCBI taxonomy): domain Eukaryota; kingdom Metazoa; phylum Chordata; class Aves; order Caprimulgiformes; family Steatornithidae; genus Steatornis; species Steatornis caripensis. Next base: position 144,653 of record VZSC01011943.1, read on the forward strand.
GAACAACACTTGTTAACATGACAACAACCAGTATGGGTTTCCCTGATTTCCACTTGTTCTTCCTCCTGCCCACAGTGTTTAGCGAGTTATATCTTGTAGTTCAGGATCAACCCCTCATGAGACAGATGAGATCTAGGTTCCCTGGAAATGTCTGGCAAACTTTCTGTCAACTTGAATAGAGCTGGGATCAGTTTCCCATTGCTGGGATTTTGAGTTTGTTTGTTTGTTTGTTTGTTTTTATATTATTTGTTTTCAATATTTCCTGTTCATAGCATATTTATGGAACGTCTTAGCAGACAGTAATGCCTTGGTGTGAATCGTTCAATAATCTTTGGTGCTTTCTTCAAGATACTGTTCCTTGTTTTGAGGAAAGTGTTCAATGGAAATTGTGCAAGCCTCTCTTCTGTACTGAATTTGCTGAATTAAGGAACAAAAAAACCAGAAAACCGGTACAAGAGACACTAGAGTACTGCAAACATATTGAATGTTTCACTGGTCTTGCTCCCATTTCAGGCCCAAGCACTTTGGCAAATCCTGTATCTTAAACACCTGGCCCATTGCCTTGGCTGAAGAGAGATGTGTTTGTGTGTCAGGCCTCCAAGTTTCAAAATGTGTTTGCGTCAGCACCAGCTGGTTTTGGTGGTTCATTGATCGCATACAGGAAAAGATCCTGCTAAGTCCTTTAGTACTTTAGAAAACTTTGCAATAAGAGGTTTGTCCCAATGTGGTTAATGTTCATGAATGATTGGAGGGAACATCAGTACTATTTTATGGAGCTGTTATTATGTGATAGCAGAACTTAATTCACAAAGACTAAATTAAGCCTATCTTGGAAGTACCTGATTTTGGGACTCCAATATTTAAGTTTGTAGTTCTTTTAAAGCAGGATTATAGATTTTTTTTTTTTAAACAAATCTTCCTTGGTTATTTTGTCCCATAGTGCTAGTCTATGGACAGCATAGGAAGTGGAATAATTCTGAAAAAGCACTCCTGGGGCTATAGTCCAACTGGACAGAGCATTGAGATTGGAAGATCCACAAGAATACTCTCATCTACCTTTGCTTCCAAAAGGCTGATGCTGCAACTCTTTCAACTTACAGAGGTATCTTTACTTGTCCATTTTAACCCTTATCAGGGCTGCTATATTCCTACCTGAGATGAACATTCTTCTCCCAGGAGACGTCTGATCTGCAAGTAGGTTCCACACGTGCATTAAATCTGAGGTCTTCAAAGTCTACCAGACTTTGTGCTTAAGTGTAAGTGAGCTGTATAGCTCACATGTAATCAAATTGATACTGCTGGGAGCTGTTGGAGTCACAGGGAGGACTGGTGCAGCTGATCTGCTCTTGCACTGCTGAGGTGGCCCAGGGCTTCGAAGCATGAAGCAGTCAGGTAGGAGGGAGCGCAGATCTGCTTCCTCTGGCCTGCCACATGCCAAGGAATCCTGAACAAGTCTAAAATCTCCTACTGTTCTTCCTAGATAACACTTCTGAGTGGTAAAACAGTTTCATGGTAACCTTGCCGGCTGCAGTGCTCAGAGCCTCCTTGTTGGGCTGAAGTTTCTGGGGAGCTGTGGGCCTGTGCCTCAGCTCCTCACCTCCTCCTCCTGTGTGAGCGAGGTTCACAGGCTTCTGGTGCTGTGGGACAAAGTCTGTTGAAGCTCATGGTAGCTTCCCAGTTGGTTCTCTGGGGTGGAGATTAGGCTGCTTGTCTTCGGCATGGGAGTTTGTCCGTTTGTGAAGGGCACAGGAGGGCTGCAGGAGGAAGAGAGTGGAGCTAATGCGTGTTGCTCTTTTTCTATGTTTCTTCCAGATGATTGCTGGCAGATGTGACCCATGACAAATCCTTGAAATATGGCTGTGCAGACAGAGATGGGATAGATCCAGGGGTAAAAAGCCTGTGCTCGGGAGACGCTGTGCTGTGACAGATGATTGCATGAGTTCAAATGTATCTCTCTTCCACCTCATGTTTGCCATTGCTTACTTAGAGGAAAGCAGAACTGCCGAGGACGATGGCTGGGCAAGGCTTATTTCCTTACTCCCAATGCCTATGGAGTGGGGAAACACATGCTAGTCCAAGCACTGAGATTCTTCTAACAATATGGATCATTTGAGACTGAGGAGTGGAGCTGAAATGACAGAGATAGTTTGTGCCAGAAGTGCATTTTTTGTGAATGCTGAAATCCTGACATTCCTGGCTAGCCCAGTATAAATATGGCCACCCAAGTGCTGTGGCATTATTTGAGTTCATCTGCTGAATAGCTGTTATGTGGTTTCTTTGGCAGCCCAGTGATTCTCTGAACCGACAGAAAACCATGGCCCTGCTCTCCGTGACTGCTGCGCGGGGGCCAGTGTTACAGAAAAACCCAAACACATGATGACCCTGCAAAAGCACACGGGCCCATGCATCCCCATCGGCGCACAGCTCACTAATGGTGCCTGAAGGCGAGCGTGTGCGCGCAGCCTGCGCTGGGGCTGGCCTCTCTGCTCCCTGCCTCCGTGGCTGCAGCGAGGCCCAACCTAGGAACAGATACCCCCCTCCTCACGCTTAAAACACAAGCAATTTCTCACAACCGTAACCAGAGGAAGAAGCAGCACATTTATATTAAGCCTGCACTTGGCTGGGTGTGTTTATGCTTTGTTTCTGAAAATTGTACTGGGCACATTAGTAGCGCGGGACAAAGTTCAGTTTGTATGATGCAGAGAGCTGTGGGGGTAGATGACCTGGAGGTCAACACCGAGGCTCCTCCCTGGGAATTTTTCCTTTTAATATTTGCAGTTTGTTGTAATCTGGTCCCTCCCAAGGGAAATAATTTGCTCCACTCGATGTATTTTATAAGCTCCAAAGAGAAGCTCTTGCTTTGCTTGGACGACAGAGAGGAGGAATCGCAATATCCCACAACAGCAAAGAAGACGTCATAACTGTCCCGTCAGATCCAAGGCAGGATTTTTCAAGAAGGGAAAGATGAAGCTTCTTCTCTAGCAAGCTATGGCAAAATAAAATGTCAACACCCTTCTTTGTACTGAAGAGAAAAAATCAGCAGAAATGCAGTGGAGGCTGTGTACCAGGAGCTCATGGCTCGTACCCCTCCTTCAGGTGCTCGCTCAAGCTTTTCACCCTGCTCAGGAGATTTTGTTCTCTCCAGCCATAAAATATCCGTAATAATATCAACCCACACTGTTTTTATGGTTAGTGGATTGCACTACTGCACTGTCAAACCCAATGGTTTTATACAGCTTAAAGCAGTGTAGAAACACTGCCGTGAAGGAAGCAGGGAGTTTCACTGTCTCAGCCTAGTAAGCAGGCAGAATTTCCAAACTATAAAAATGATTTAGAAATGTAACCTGCATTTATTTAGGGCCAAGCCGACTAACCTGAAAGGAGAAGTGTGTCCTTGTGGCTAAACCACAACAGGGATACAAAAAAAAGATAATTTAACCCTAGTTTAGGTGTCAGCACTGCAGCATGACGTTCAGAGGCACACACCTTTGTGAACAGGGTTTGCAATTCTGAGTCGCTTGGGCACGAATGAAGTCTGTTAGCCAGCCAGCATTTACCTGGGTCGGGGGATAGATAACACCCCACATTAAGGCCTCCGCAGGCAGGAGGGGATGCTGGCGGGGAGCTGGGGTGGCGCTTGTTTCCATTCTCATAGCTTACCTTTCTGGAGTGGGGCCAGAGTTTCTAACCTCTGATTACCTTGCTCAGTCCAATCCCACAGCACTTTCTGTTTGTTTAACACTGTCCAGCAGCCTTGAGATAACGGAGATGTTGCCGGAGAGAACGGGGCCAGCTAGGGGCCAGCCTCACGCTCTCCAGCAGCCCAGGAGTACTTCAAACACGCCAGATCCCCAAGTGGGCCATGACATCCAATGCCAGCAGGTCAAGACTTGACTGCAGGTTGCTTTCAGGGCTCTGAGACGCCTGCTCGTCACCTCTTCTTTAGCAAAGGCTGGCCTAATTCAGTCATCTCAAGGCTGTGCTGGCTGCTGAGATCTCAGTCAGTGTAGAAAATGCTCTTCTGCTCAAAAGAAATGTGTGTCAAAAATATCACGTGTATGCACGTATGCATGCATGTATGTAAGGATACGTATAAATTTTCTCTTTGAGAGCCGTGTTGGGGATGGAAAGGTTTACAGGCCGTGCAATGGAGCAGTGCCGTCAGGCGAGAGGAAAATAAGAAAGTGCAGCAGCTGCAAATCCTCATACAACATCTCACTTAAAATGTCATGTGTGCTACTTGGTTTAAATTGTCACCCCTCCAGCAACCACAAACAATGCAGAAACAGCAGATGTGTTTTCTATTTAGAATTAAACAGTTTATCTCAACCACTGTCATTGTTACAGAGGGAAAATAAATAAATATCCATGTTAATGTAAACTTCAAAAGGTACTTTCTGGCATGAATGGCTACTCCGAATCCAGATTTCACTGAGAAAACTAGGATTTGACCACAGATTTTTTTCTTTTTTTTTTTTTTTCCAATAGGGATGCTGGCAGCTCAGCATGTAGTAAAACAGACTGGTCAAAAAGATTTTTTGGCCAGATATAACATCCAATAACTCATGTCATTAAGACTTAATGGTCCAGAAAATTTAAGTAAACATCATAAATGTCTTTTGTTATTAAACTTTCCATTCAAACATTTTGTTTAACTCTTTCTTAATGGAGAGTAAAGATGAAATTTTGGGCATCTATTTACCTACATGATAATCCCAGAGTCACCTCATTGAGATTTAAAGATTTGCCACAGTCTCAGCCAAGGCAAGCACTCAGCAAGAAAAAAAATAGCTGTTGTGAGCATGTTCTCTGGAGAAGTTCAGCTAATGATGAATTTGACCTTTAGAGGTCAAGGTCAATTTATTGTACACTGTTTAGTTTTATAAGTCTATTGCTTCGTTCTTTGTAGGGGCAAGCAGCATCTTAAGCAAGAGTGACCGTATGAATATTATTGGATCCTTTCTTATTTTTAAGAGGAGACACTATTTGTAAAGGGTGTTGCTGAGTGAAGTGGATGGGATAGGCCTTAGGAAAATACAGTCTTTTTGTACAAACAGTAAATGTACAGCTTCATTTGGTCATCGATGCCCTTTTACATCAATGCTTGCATTTAAGATACAAAAACAAAGCAGAACTCTGTCTTGTTGTGAAGATATTCTGACTAAAGGAAGCTTGATTTGTTTCCACAGCACAAGGAAGGTTCCAAAGCTGAACATCACTGCATTCTTCTTCGTGGCGTGACATAGTCTTCACCAATACCTTTCTTGTGTTTGATTTGCAGCCAGTATTTTAAGACATCACGAGCCAGCTTGTTTCCAGATTTTATATTTTTACAAAGAGTTTTTTGTCTTTAGGCAAGCAAACACACAAATATTCCCGTACAAGGGTACCTGTGACCAGCAATAAGTTGTAAAGCCTTACCCGCCAGTAGTTACTTTACGGTCTTGTAATACATTCAATTCAATGATTGTTTCTCCACAATTGTCATAGTCCTGCAACTCTGCAGGACTTCTTGGTGGTTAACTAGATGTCTGCAGACAACGTAGTTACCAGGACAGGCCCAGAGTCAATGTTAGCATTTCAGAATGGTTACGAGCTGAACAAGACTCTGTGCAACACAGCATCCTCCAGAGTTGCTGTAAGAAAGGAGCATTCTGAAAGCTGCATAGTTTCCTGGTGGTGAAGGTCAGAAAGGATCATTATTTCATTTGGTCTGGGGGTTGACCACAAGCACACGATTGAGATTCGTCAACACGAAATCTCAGCAACCCTTTTCACACCACAGAGAGCTGATCTAATTCAGCTGTCCTGTCTTCACGCAAGATCAGTCTCCAGTGTCTGGGGGAAGGAGTAGGAAGCCCTCTCTCTGGACAAGATGATGGGCAACTGGGACCAGTTGAGTGTTGTAAGGGGATTCCCTCCTCATTTCTCTAAGCAATTGACTCGATACGTGAGATTAAATTGCAGCCCTTGATTAATTTAATATAGTGGTCAATATAATGTCTATGTGTGAGGTACAAGCACTTTACTTTCTCATGTGGCTCTGTTAGCTATCCTGAGGAGAGGTAACGTGCAAGTAGCCGAGGGCAGAGCTGGTTTCAAGGAATCGTAGTTCTGATCTCATCACCGGTACATGCTTGCTGTAGTAAATCTGCAAAAATCAGTGAAATCCTTTGGAATTAAAGCATTGAGTTTTGGCTGGGCATCTCTGCTAATTATTTCCTGCCAGCCTAGCCAATGTGGGCACCGCAATATCTTCTGACTATCTTGACCCGTCTTTTGGTTTACGTGACTTGAATATAGATCAGAAGGACTTTTCCAAATGTGGTATTGCACCTAAACAGTTTCTCCGGAGCAGCAATTCTGGATCAACATTCCTGAATAATCTCACGAGCGGACAATTTTAATGTGCAATAATAATATCTACATATGGAATTACACAGAAATAGCTACATTTAATTTCCCACCTGTATTTTTGCCAAGATAATTTTCAAGTATAAATGATCCCTAAGAGGTTATGTATTTACCCAGAGGAGGAAATACATTCCTTTATTGTAAGACTGAACTTGTACAATTGAAGGAGCATGTAATACAAATGGAATGGACAGAAATCTGTTATTAAATGGGAACTGAAGACCTTAATTAAGTGTACCACTGAACAAGGCCTCTAATTCTTAATATTGGTTTGTGTTCATACCCATGAGCATCGATAAAATCTCCCAGCAACGGGATCATATATTTACTTATATAACCTGTTCCTCCGGCTTATAGCTTGGAAACATTTTTTTCTGATACATATTAATATTATTCTGCCTCCCAGCCTTTAGTTATTGACTAAAGTGTGAGTGAAAGTAGACTGGAAATTGCAACTAAAGAGGCAATGTATTTATTTTTTAAATGTTTCTGCAAAATTTAAAATTGATTTGCGGTGGCCTGGACACTTGAGCAGATGAATTTGAAGCCATTAAAATTTAATTATTGCTTGCTTTTATTTTCAGGCAGCCTTATTTGAAATAGTTTTAGGCTGTCACTCTTCAGGGATCTTGAGGACCAAGAAACCTTCTAAAGCAATAAGAAGTTTATACTAAACCAATGCTATCAGATAGGAAAAGTAACTGCTAATGTTATCTACACGTCAGAGAGCACAGATAAATTCTTACAGCATTGCTCTGGCAAAATGGATTTGCTTCCTTACTAGGGAAATCACGCTATTGTTATTAGTCTCAACAGAAAACGGATTCTGACTCAACTATTTCTGTTTAATAAAGGGAATATCCTTTTAAAAGCTAGAGAATAAGTAACAGCAAATTATCTGGTTTGGTTCTTCTCCTTTTTGTGAGCTGCCTAGGAAAAGCCGATTATTTGCCGAGCCTATTTTATTTTCTTAGCTTGTTTGCTACGTTGAACTATGCAATTATTTATGCCTCATGTAGAGATTTTTGAAGTATTTAAGCTGTGTTGATAACATTTGTTCTTACAGAGATCATGCCAAAGTGTCTCAATTCAATTAATAACTCTCAGACTCCTGTTTTCAAGGCTGACACAATAAAATATGCAGTGAACCTGATTACTCTCTGATATCAAATAAAACATCTAATACTGCCTTTACATCCTTTTCTCAGTAAACATGGATGATAGCAAATTTATTCAGCAGAAAAAACCATGACCATAAAGTTGGCCAGACATAATGTCAAATTATTTCAGTTTTATCTAAGTGTGTACACAAGCAAAATAATTGGTAGTAAGTCTGTAGCTGCCGGCAGTACTCCCTCTGTCTCAACACAGGGCATATACCTCTGTGCAAGTGAATAATGTTTTGTTGAAGTCATGCCAAATAGATAAAGGTATCTGTGAGGCAGACTTTAGGGGTAAGACTATATTATTCAATTTCATCTTTTATTTATGTTATTTTTAGTAATTCTACTTGTATTTTAAAACAGATAGAAGTATTAGGATTCCCAAAATGCCTTCTCCATACCTTTTCTTTCCAATGAGTGCCAGTGTCTTAAAGTAAGGGCAAGAACTGCTTCACCACTGCAATGTTATTTCTCAGGAATCACAGGATAAAACCTTTGATTTCCACCTGGGAAGACAGGGTTTGCAGCCTCACAGCAGTAATGAAATAACTGATTAAAATTCTGGTTTCTTCTGAATCCTGCACCCTGACTCATCTCACAGCCTCATGCTTGGTTTCAGCCCTCAGTATCTCCCTTTTAAACATTCTAAGCATCCTTCCCTGACAGGGCTGACAACACCCATCACACTCCTTGCTAGCCTCTCATAACAAGAGGAGTTTTGCTCAGGAAAACTCATTTCCCTTGCGTTGAAATGGCTGCCCAGCCAAGCCAGAGAGAGTGGAGCCCTGTGCACCTCCAAGCAGTGGGAGCGAGGCAGGATAGCAGGTGTTCGGAAGCAGCAGTCACAACTTAAGAGCATACTGGGTATCTACATCCTCCTCCTAGAAAAACAGATAACATAATTTGGCTCTGATGAAATTAAAATCAAATTAACAATTTTAAATAAATTAATCCAGACACCTTCAGAGATCGTTTTACTCAGCTGATGATAGGAAACTAAAGGGTCGTGACCATCTCTGTCTAACCACTTGCCCTTATCACAGTAAAATTATTGATTTTGCAATGGAGGAGAAAGTTCTTTTTGAGAAAACCAGGGATGATGCATACGATGATGTTACTTGCCACCCTAAGAATGATGTATGGTTGTCAAATGATCACATCATTTGGTTATCAAATGATCGAATCAATTAAAATCTGGTGTGGCACAGGGATACTCCTGGGATGGTTGTCTTTCGTGACTTTGGCAGCTCAGGGTCATTAAGAAACCCAAGACAACACGACAGTTTCCTGAGAAGTCCTTTCACTGATGAGAAAACTCTATTTTGACTGCTTAGATTGAAAATAAAAGAATGATTAGCAAGATTAAACTATCACGTGTGTCAGAATGAAGTTAAGCATTGCTTGAATTTCTTTCAAAATACGGATGGAAAGAGAAGGAAGCTCTATCTGTGAACAGTGAAAAAAGGAGCTGCCTCACATCTTAGTCAAGAAAGGAATGAGTTGCCTTATCCACTTTGGCTTTCCAGTGTCTGCTGCGGGTGAGTGGGGGTTGTTTGATGCTAAATACTAGTAGTTTGCTATGGGGTTTTCTTATCGATTTGTCGTTCCCAAACATTTTAGTGTATCTTCTGGCTGATGCACTTGGCACATATTTACGGATGCAGTTGCATTTAAGAGATGACAACAGCAGCATATATAACTAGCGCAGCCATAGACGTTTGTTTTACGCAGCTTACTGTATGGTCTGACTGTGCTTTTGCTCCTCAGCACCTGGCAAGCCATCATCAATACGGGAAACATTCGCAACAGCCACATCAGTCGTAAGAGATTAGGTGTTAGGATGGTGTTTGCTGTCTCTGGTTTACGCAGGAAAGTTGGTCTCAACCTGAAATTAAAAGTATATGCAACTAATGAGCATGACAATGGAATTAAATATTTAGACTGGCTGGTCTGACTGGAATTTTTTCCATAATGAAATCAATATCTGTAATTGGTTTTGTTATCTATGTTGTTCAAATTTTCATGGCTGTCATTATCAACCATCCCATCCAGGGTATGGCCATGATCCTCAGTATATTTTTGGCTGTGGCGCTGTGCAACAGACTGTGGGGTACAGGGTATCTATGAACCAAGAGCCAAGTCAAAGTATGAATCCTTGCAGTGACATCTCTGGGACATTCTCCTGGTCTGAAAGATGCTGTCTGTTCCTGATATTAACATAAAGATGCTCTCTTTAGAGCCAGTAAAATCTTGGAAGAGTGAAAGAAGTGTTAATTCCCATCTTGATTACCTCTTCAGCTTTAAGATGGAGCACTCTAGCTGGAGTGAAAGGCCTGTTCAGTGTCCTGCCTTCAGAGCTTACTGGAATCCGTTCAGTTTTTGGAAAGCTCAGGGAAAAATACTGCTTCATTGCAAATTAGACCATTGAAGGACACAAAAATGATAAGATGAACTTCTGACTTTGACTGAACCTAGAATACTTATCTCCCACAGCTCTATTAATTATCATATGTTATTATTAATGTCACCATTCCTTTATATACGTAATGTTGAACACTAAGTAGCCTCATTAATTAAAAGCTATTGAAACCAATGACATTTTAGACTCTGCACACAGTTACCTGCATGAGAATGACTTGTTATTTCTCTGTGCATATGAAATACAAATCATCTTTCCATCCGGGTAAAGCGCTCAGGGACTCAACAGTACAGAGCTCCTTGAATTGGCATGGAAAATGAAAAGGAAGGGGAGAGAGGCCAGAGGAAGTAGTCCGGTGTTGTTTAGTCACAGCGGCAGCAGCCATCCCACAGGAAGTACCTCTGGCCAAAAGGGAGAGGGGTGGTCCCCCTTCCACTGCTCTGACCCTTGCCGTATTGCAGACCTGTCTGCAGGGTGTTAGAGCCAAGGAATATGCTGCTCAAGAAAGCTGGGACATTGGAGCAAAGCAATGAATCACATGCTGCGATTGCATCTGCACTGGCAGCAATACTGCAGGCTTGGTGCTGTCTTTGAGAGGACTGACACGATGCAGATGGGCAGCAAGCAAACAGCTTTCAAATCCCCGATCACAGCCAGCACTGCAAACTTCACTGCTCCTTCAGTTCACCATGATTTCTTCATTGCAGCCTCCCTTCTGATTCAATCAGATACCATATGCTAACCAAGCAAAGAATTTCCGCTTATCACTTACTAATACGGCCAACGTTAGACACAACAGTTGGCCAGATGCAGATGGCTGCTTCCAACAAAAGTCGACCACGGGCTTTGCCCCACACTTAGAAGGAGGAGGATTCTTCAGTCATGTAACAGGGCCAAACTAAGTTTGTGTTTGGTTTCTAAAAGGAAAGTAAAATTATGCAGATGTAGAATTTTGGGACGCCAGATGGATTGTATCTGGAAGTGTTTATCATTTTTAATATTTTGAAACCAGATGTTGATGCACAGAGATTGCTGGTTGCAGCCATAGGAAGCTGTGTTAGAAGGACACTCTCTAACCTTTGCTAAGAAATTACAATGTTTTGATCCAGTTAAGATCAACTATTAGTACAGAATTGGCCAACCACTGCTGTAAGCCGTTAAAAAAATAGGAAACAGATGCTCAATAGAAAGAAAGCGATCGGCCAGAGCATTCCTGATCTTTTTATAAAATGTAAACTTAAATACTTTATGTGTCCTTTAATGAACTGCTATGGAACAACTTTAGTAGTCAAAACATTTCACAAGATTACACAAATGCAATCTGTCATTTATTAATATTTCCACAGAAGTGGTGTCCCTGGGAAAAAGGGCACAGAGGTGGCACATGCCAGGTGATAAATGTAAAGCGTTTCTGTGACAAGAACTCAACGCAGATCTGATACTCGTAAGACTGATGGCATTTTGATTGCAAGAAAGCAACAGCTTTTATCCCTCAAATAGACTGCGGCTGTGGAGGAAGGACTGACCATATCTACATTACGTGGCAACATCTATAAATGTTAACAAGTATAAGATAATGGATCATATTTGCAGGAAGGATGACCACAGCAGTGTTCAGAAACTGCGAACAGAGTAGACATTTTGCTGCTGAAGCCCATTCTGTCGTTAAATTGAAGGATTAACTCTGCTTTCCAGGTTTTTTTCCACTGTCTCGCAAAGCTAAGCAATCTGGTCCTGCCCTGTTTTCCCAGCTGAGAACGGTGGCGATGAGTGGCAGACCCACGCTAGCGCAGCGCCTGCTGCCCTTCTCAGAGCTGTGACTTCAGTGTCAGAGAAAGAACGGAGCTGCACCAAGACCCTGGGGTAAGTAAATAGTCTGAGTTCCCCATGTCTTCCGTTCTTTCTGTAAAATGGGGATAATAATGCTTCCTATCTCCTGCTACCTTGTCACTTTAATATAGAACAATAATGGCAATCATCGCCAAGTCGCTTTGAAATTCAGTGGAGCAAAACCAGCACCCTTTCCTTCAAACCACGTTGTACAGATGGACCTGCTACTTGAAGCAATTTGGACAGCCGGATCCTCCCCTCATGGGGACAACACGAGGAAGTTAAAAAAGGAAAGACGTCTTGAAGGTATTTCTTAATGTACTCCAGAAACCGAGATAGAATGATCCTTCCTTATCGCAGGGCTCTTTTGCAAAACACGTTTAGAGAAGCACTCAGATTGCTGCCAGTCCTGCCCACTTTGTGCTCTGCCCGTGCTGTCGCAGATCGGGAAACTGTTGCAAGGGGGCGATGGGGCGGACAAGGCAATCTGATCTACATGGTCCTTACGGGTTTCCTTCATTGTCTAAATGGCCTGTGGTAAAGGTAAACTCAACAGTCACAGACATGACTGAATATAGTGTGAGTATAAAGTGATTTCAGGTATATTTAAATTAAATATCAGTAGAAGGGGGTTCAGAATAAGCGTATTTGTTCTGTTTGTCAGCCACATAGGCTGAGCTCAGAGTTACCGTAGAACTTGGCCGGTTGTGCCTTAGGTAACTGGTCCCAAGGTACCTCAGGCCCTGCATCCTACAACATCATCATGGGATGAACTGACAATGTACCCTACGCCTAGCAGAGGGGCTCTTGGAGCTACTCTCTTGTTGGGAATCGTCGTCGTTGATTCATGTTTTAAAAATGCAGTTTCTTTAACAGAGCAGCAGTAGTTTGTTAAAACACTGGACTCAGTTGCTGCACAGCCAAAATAACACTCCCCAAGCTCTACTCCCCATTTAGCACGGCCTCCAGTGTTTATCATACGGATTCAGCACAACCACAAACTGGATTTTTTTTCTCCTTTTGTCTTTTCCCCAACTTAGATGTGATTTGCACATGGGGCAAAGGGAGGGGATACCTCCTTTGCGTGTATTTTAGCAACCAAATAGTTTAGTCTTTTGTTCACAAACAAGCTGCTGCTTCTCTTCTCCTCGTCCTTGGTTTTGGAGGCTATCCCACATTTCAGCTCATGCTAACCAGAGCTCTATTACATCTGGCACTGTCCCTGTGATTGCTCAGGCAGCTGGAACAAGTTAGATTGCATTGTTTCCTGTGACTTCCCCTTGCGTATCAGTTGCCATTACTCCACCTCTGCTGGAGTGCTTTTCCATCTATGTTCTCTCCTTCTGTTCTCTGCAAACTGCCAGAAGTTTTCACTGTTTCTTCATTTCCACTGTGAAGCACACAGAAGGCCAAATATCAAAAAGTAGATGCTAAGGAAAATATAGTATAGCTTTTGGATCAAAGCAATATAGATTACAATAAATGCTACTCTACTACTGCATTTGGGCCTGTCCCTGTTAAATATGTGCACTTCCCTTTCTTGAGGGAGGACAATGTGAGATGCTTTTCAGTCATTCTTTTTTAGTTTACAAATCGGAACACTTCCAAACAGCGTCCTAAACCCCAGGTCCGCTGTTCATGTAAAGCAGAGGTGATGTTAGCAGGAAGGTTTTGGCAGATGATAACTTCATGAGAGGAAGCTCCCCAAGATCCCTTTCCTCATAAGAAGCGCTCATTGTCTTGAGAGTGCTGATGTGAAGCCACATCCCTAATAAATCCAGCCTTGGTAAGCCACCTTCTCTGTCCTCTCTCAGAGCTGGGAATGAATGAGACGGTTCAGTTTCTGCGATGAGGCACAGCCAGCACCTCACGTGTCCCTTGTGCCATCACGTGCAGCTTGCTCCTTCCCCGCTAAGTGTGCCTGCTGGCCAGAGGCTGGGCCCCAGCCCGGGTGGGCTTTGCGGCAGGTGCTGCCATCGTTCAAGTTCGCGTGCCCTGCGACGCTTGTCTAAAAGCCACATCATCACCCCAGTTCACACCTCTGGATTATGGCTGGAGCTACCATGAAGGATGGTGTTCTTCCCCGGCAAGCCCAAGGACTGTGGGCTGGAGGTTGTATTTTCTAATTGTGATCATTTATGGTTATAAAAGAAAGACGGCATTGCATTTGAGGTAGCATGGGTAACGTGGAAGATGCGTACGTTTTTTATAAAGCACAGATACACTCTCGCCATTTCTGGTCCAGATTTGGATTACTATTGTTTATTTGTTAAGTGCCAACAATGTGCTCAGAGCGGTAGAAGACTCAAAATGAAGACAATCCCAGCCCTCAAGAACTTGGATCTGAATTTCTCCAAAAGTCAGAAGAAGGTTTAGATCAGGTGTTCCGGTTCAGGCTCATCCCCATTTTGAAGTGGTGCTGAAAAAATCCAGATGCTTAGTAGATAATCGCTGCGTTTTCTTGTAAAAAATGTAACATTTGTTGTAAATGACTAATTTTTCTAATGAATATTTTGGAAGTGACGTCCATGTGGAGAAACTATAAACAGCAATAAATTGCACAGGGGTTGCCTGATGTTACTGGGGGCTAAAGAGAATGGAAACTCCTGGCCAACATGATGAAAACCTTTCAGACAAGCCATGGAGTGAGTGCCGACACGGTGTAATCTTAGGCATCCACTAAAGGTTTCAGGCGGCATTATCTGTGTAAGCACTGGACAGACACGGACTGAGGCACCAGAGCCTGTTAGAGCAAATAAATGTTAAGGTTGTGAGAACGGCAAAATTCATGTGTTGATATACATTGGGAACTGAGGATCTCTCTTTCTAGTCATTCTCCCTGAAAAAAAGAATATGCACGAGAGAAGTGACCTACCCTTTCCTGGTGAAGTACAGAGGAAGGTCAGGAAGGAAGGGGTTAATTTTCTGGTGGGCATAGCTGGGCTTTACTGCTCAGTTAAGTGTCCAAAGCACATTAATCCTGTGAACTGCATTGCTCACCTATGAGACGAAATCTGCGGCCACAGCAAAGTGGCAGACAACACGTGTGTGCACGTGCGGGTTTTACCTTCCCCTAAACTTGCACCTCTGCTCCTGTGGAATTCTGAGCCTTAAACACCTTGCATTTAACATGGAAAACACTCAAGGTAGTTGACAGGAGGTGCGCATTTGTTAGATGTGTAACCTGCTTTAACCAGAGGCAAAGCTCTACGTACTCTAGCCTCTAACAATCTATTCCTCATTAGTGCTCCCACGACAAATAAATCCAGTTGACGCATGTGGCACGATTCGAAGCCCAGGGCAAGTTCCCATTGATTTCCATGCCTTTTAGATCAAACCATCACCAGCTAGAGAATTACTTACATTTTAAATTAGAATTATTATTATTAAAAACAAACATCCATAACTGTTGTGTACATGTCAGGGAAGAAAGCAAACACCTGTTCTCAGTAATTTTATTCCAAGTCCGTGTGAACATTTTGTTCAGCTTGTTTTTCCTCCCATATTCACTTCTCTCCTTGTCTCCCCAAACTGGTCACCTCTGACGTTGCATTAACATAACTAATCTCCTGGTGGAAAAATTACATTCCATCGCGGATGTCTCTAGCCTGAAGCGGGGTGAGTGACACACCTGCGCACCAGACCTACTGCGTCGTTTAGCACGGATAATAAATGGGAGGACGTGATTTGTTCAAGGAATGTGTACAATTACAGGCAAATACTGTAAACCACTCAAAAAGCCTTTCCACCGGGACAGGTCCTCCTGT
This sequence comes from Steatornis caripensis, assembly GCA_013398225.1. Lineage (NCBI taxonomy): Eukaryota > Metazoa > Chordata > Aves > Caprimulgiformes > Steatornithidae > Steatornis > Steatornis caripensis. Next base: position 160,246 of record VZSC01011943.1, read on the forward strand.
CTTTACTCAGGCAAAATTCCCACCACTTCCCTGTCTAAACACAACCTTGTTTTGCGGTTCAGGTTTATCGCAGGCGGTCGGAAGGGAGAGGAGGCGGCGAGAGGTGTGCGGTTAGCGCTGCCGTGCTCAGAAGCGGGGCTGAGGTGGAGGCAAGGAGCGGGATGACCCCTGGTGCTCCGGCGCGGAACGGCCGGCGTGGAGCTGCGCGCGGACGGACCGCTGGGCTGCAGCCGCGGCGCGCGCAAAGCAGAGAGGTCCTGTCGCACGCCTCCCCCCCCCCCCCCCCCCCCCCCCCCCCCCCCCCC
>VZSC01011943.1:161699-178874 GCA_013398225.1 Steatornis caripensis
GGGAGCAGCCCGCGGCACCCGCCGAGCTGGAGCCATCAGGCTGTGCTTTGCCACGCAGCGGGGCATCGCTCCCTCTTCTCCAGGCTTCAGGCTGCCTGCCCACCGTGCGGCCGCTGCCCACGGGATGGGGACGAGGGCTTGGTTGCCCGAGCACAGGGACCCTCAGCTCCCTGCTCCACCAGCCAGCTGGGTCAGGACCTACACGGGCCCCAAACCAGGCTGAAATGACTCTTTCTGAGCTCTGTGCTGGTGGCACCAGCCTTCCCGAGGTATCAGTCGTCAGATCAATGCAGAGGGCTTTGGGAATTCTCTTTTGCCGGAGACCTGAAGACAGCAATTGCTGCCGCACAGGGCACAGAGAAATGAGAAGCTGGCACAAGGCAAGCAGGCACACAGCACACACCTTTTGCAGCAGGCGAAGTGCAACTGCTTGTAAAGACTACATGTAACCAGATAGATGCTTCAGCAGCAGGAGTTTCACATTCCCATCCAAACCTCCCAGGTGCTGAGAATCACAGTTTCAGCAATCACAGCAGTATCTGCTTGGGATCTGCCTGTATGAAAAAAGGGGAAATGCGGACAAATTATGTACTGTAAATATTCATGGGCAATTGCAGGCAAGAACAATCGCAGAGCTGTTCACCTGTCACCTGTAATGGTTTATGTCTACTACCAGGAGCTAAGTGGTAGGAGAAATAGCTCATGTTTTTCTGGGAGAGTTCAATGTGAGGCAAAAAGGGAGGCTGGCATGCTCCATCTCAACACCAGCCCATGGCTGGAGAAGACAACGGGTTTCCAGCACAGAGTAGCTCAGGAACAGCTCATACCTTGAGTGCTGCTGCAATAACCACTACACAGATCTCAAAGCCTGATCTGTACCAGCCCTGTCACAGCTCTGCTCCATGCTTCTCCCATGCCAGTTTCATCCCTAGAACTCTTTGTGTACCTGATTCAATTTGGCAGTGAGAAGGGGCCGTGCTTCCCAACCTCTTCTTCCTCGTTAGCGTCTCTCCTCCCTTAGCCGGTCCCATATCACCTCTCCTCCCCTGCACCACTCCCCAGGTCCCAGGGACTCCCACAGTAAAGGTGGGAGGGTCCTTGGGACCCTCTAGTTTCTCTTTTCTTTAACAACAGCAGCAAAAATGGTTTCTGCAAAGGTCTTTCCTTCCTTCCTGGAATTATTTTTCAAAAGCAGGAAATTTATCTCTGGAATTGTGTTTTTTATCAGTCCCTTTTCTCTGCCCAGACCTTTCAGGACTCTTCCACGGATAGTCCAAATGACCTTTAAGAAAGTGAACTGGCATCTTCTGATCAACATTAGTAACATGTCTATCCAAGACTACAAGTCCACCCAGAAAGTGAATGAGTGCATTTGTCAGTGTTTCCGTTAATGTTTTTCTGGTGTCTGATATGATGAAGCATTTCATAAAATCTTGTGCCAGAGCACCCTGTCATTAAGTTTAGTTCTACTTCCAAAATGAAAAGCTGTGATATGCTTGACATTTGTGAAAACCTGTTTGTGTCGGGGGCTGAACATTTGTGAGGCCAAAGGATCTAGGGGCCTGTAAAACATTCACCTCAAACTTGTATGGATGTCTTCCAATCAGGCAGTTGTTGAGAAGTTTGTTGTATCTTACAAATACAAATTCTATCCTATGTTTCAGAACATTTAGATTTCTGCTATTACCATGAAGTTTCAGGCAGCTCCCAGAATAAAATGGTCAATGGAAAATTGTGGCAACAACCATGAATTTTTTAAAGGAAACCTGGAAGGATTGCCATTGCAACACTGCAGCCCACATTGGTTTGCTGTTCTTTACACCAGTTTTAGCAAAATGCTGATTAGTAGAAAAGACTTCAAGAAGTTGCTGTAGGTAGAAACCTTTGGAAAAGAGAGGCATTTAGTAGCGTCCTATTTTTCAGGAAACAAGTATATCTAGCCTCACATCTCTCCTCAGCCCAACAGATGCTCTCGATCAATTGACCTGAAGTATGTTGAAAGACGTAATAGCACTGGCAAAGCCTTTTGGAGACCGTCAACTACTGTGAATAATGCTATGACTAAGCCTACTATTTAAATGGCCGAGGTCCAAGGAATTTGAGGGTATCAGATACCTCCGAGATCAGCCTACCAGCTCCATTTCACTTGCTTCTCCTTGAATGAATCAATACAGAGAAAATTTGTGACCTCAATCAGGCATCTAAAAGAAGAAAGGCCCACAGCTTGCTTAAGGTTGCTGGCAATTTGTTTTGCACAAAACCTCTCTACGAGGAAGGGCATGGGAATACTGGTTCTTTTTTTAAGCCAGGGAGAGTGCAGGAACATTTTGCAGATGGCTGAGTTACTCACTCTCAATATAATATGACCTCAGTAGAAAGGAAACTCATTCAGTGAAAATACTGTGTTCTTCTCCTGACTTCTTTGAAAATCCAGTCCTGGCTCCAGAGGTCTTACGGAATTTTCTCTTGGGAATGTCTCTATGGCCAACTCATTGCCTTGTTAAGCACGGGGTGATAAGGTTACAGAGATCCCAATCTGCCCATTTATCTCTGCCTGTTCTAACACTTTGAGAGCTGGAAAAGCCCCACATGCTGCAGTGGAAACTCCTTGGACCACACTCCTGTCATCTCAGAAGGCTCTCTCTGTTACTTCTGTAGGCAACAATAGGTCTGGTCTGTTTTGCTGACAAATTATGCGACTCAACTGAGACATAAATTCGTCTTACAGCAGAAGAGTTTGCCTGGCCGAGCGGCGTACTGTAACAACGAATGTACTTACTGGATTGTCTACCATCACTGAAGTCATCGTCTTCCGGACGAGGCCAAATGTTACGGTGCACATCTCCCCTCATCCCTCGAGCAAATACAAGACTGCTTACACAACTCTGAGAAAACTTCACTGCAGATAGCATGCTATGGAGCTGACACTTTGGTAATGTTACACATGTGTGATCTCAGTTTATTGGATGACCATCAGCTTTAGAGATAGCAATTCCAGGAGGTTTTCTCAAGTAACTCTCCCAGACACTCGCTACCGCTCAGTAAATGGGCCATGCAGCATCATCTTCTTTTCAAACGGCCTCCAAAACATTACTGCCACATCCTGTGGAGATGTCCAGCTAGTCCCAAAGGTGGACTAATTCAGAGGGAAAATGGACTTTTAATCCTTCAGCCATGAAACTTGCTCAGCCATTGTGAAAAGTATATCCCTTGGTGCCCCTCAAACTTAGACTGTAAGGGCTATCCTCAGACAGCTGGAATTCTGTTTAAATCCCTGGATCCAATGTTCTCTATTGACTGGAAGCAGCTAGCACACACATCAATAGAGTGAAATGGTTAGCACTGTTTTTAAAAGGAAAACAGTAACCCTGAAATGATGGAAGTGCTTGATTAGAATTAAGTAGGAGAAAGATAATTTTTCATGCACAATAGTTACAAAATGGACTAGAAACTGTGCTAGGGTTTAGCAACAAAATACGTTGTAAAAATACTGTGTGAACAGAGATACTCCTTCAGTAAGGGGAGAGAAACAGTGAAATATCTAAACGTTGTTTCAGCTATCCCAGGCACCTTTGCTGAATGCGCAGCTGTGCACTACAGAGTGTGCAAGATAATTAACCTCATGAAAGGTGGGAGTAGGCAGAAGGGGCCAGAAAAAAATACAGTGTCATTGCCAAGTACTACTACCCTTTTTTGTCGTGCCATGTCCACTTGATAGAAATAGGCAATAATTACTGTTATTTTTACTTTCTCTGTATTCCACAATTCTTCCCTGTAATACTGTGCAGGCAATACCAAGTAAAATTGAGAGAACAAGTTCATAACAGAAAGACATACGTTTTCAAAACAGTTATAGCTGACCTGTAATTTTGACTGCCAAGTAAAGTTTCGAGGGAAAGAGCATGACAAGTTTCAGAAAAGACCGAGGTTTTAGGTGATAAATAATAATACCATCAATTCCATCAGTACAGGTAATTATACAAGTTGCCAGACTGCTTTCTTGAACCAGTAGCTGCTGAAAGACTGGAAGAAATTTGTTCGAGATGGAGCGTAGCCTCTTCATCCTTCCTGAAAGTTTTTCCTGTGTTCTTGAGATACCTGGTGCTGGTCCCTGTCAGAGACAGGCTAGACCTGATGGACAATTGGTCTAATCAGATCTGATGTGGCTTTCCATAAAACACTTGGCAACTACCTAAGTTCTCTGAATAACTTTGGAGGAAAGACTGAAATGTCTTCCACTTGTGAAAGCATCCAGAGAGCCCTGAAGCAGGAAAACCCCCAAGGTGGGACAAGCTTTGAACGCCCGGGCCACAGCAGACTGCAAGGAGCTGACAAGGGAGTGCAGCTCTCAGTATTGCTAAGCCACTGAGCTGGCCTTTCATTCGTGTTGTTGCTAGGCTTTTTCCCTCATTAGAGATGGTTTTCGCAATGGACAATTGATGTAATGATTTCTGTGTTTTTAAGAGCAGTTACAGAGTCTTTTGCAAGGGAGATCAGTTTGTCTGAAGAAATGGCTGCAAGTAGGCCAATGGAGAGCGGCTGTTCCCACAGCTCTTGGTTTGGGACTGCTGATGGTGCTCCAAGCATCTGCTTACATCTGTAGAAAACAAGGTAGACTTCTTTTCTTTGGTCAGCCTTATTACACTGAAGAAGCCAAACATACATGACTGAATATCCATACATGACTTTCCAAACCAGGCATTAATGTTACATAGCAGTAAATTACTGTGAAAGGGGAGGTATGTGGTCAGCTATGGAACGGTAAGCTGGGCCATGAGAAAAGCTCTGCGTTGGGAAGTAATCCACACACTGAAAACCACCGAGAAACTCTGGGTTAAGTACAAAGGTGGAGAAACAGGAAAGAAGCATGGCAGCCAGCATCGCGTTACAGAGCCTGCATGCTCTGTCATTCAGTTTGCTGTTTTTAATAAAGAAAATATCAACACATTTGTTTTGTTCCTGACTCTTCTAATAAATCCCAACAGCGTGCAAGAGTTCTGACTTCTTCTATTCATTACATTATCCTGAAATCCACAATGGAGAAAGCTCTGAAAGCATTGCCTCTCCATATAGAAAAGCATCATGGAGACTGATGGTGAATTTACTACCGTGATAGTTGAGAAAGAAAATCTAATGGCAAACAGGGCTTCCACTTACAAGGCCAGAAGTATAATGGGATGAAATGCATCCGCTTTATACACCCCATCCTCTTAAAACCTTTTAAAAGGAGCTACTGTCACAGTGGCTACTTTCTATAGCCAGATGTTTTGTTCTGTGGTGTTACTGCACCACCACAGAGATCACTGCTGTTGCATCACTGCAGAGGTCACTATTGCAGATTCTTCACAGCAGAGACAAGATTCGTGTATTAAGCCCAGCAGTCAGTTTGAGTGTCAAGTGTCTGTAGCTTTATGTACTTGAATGCAGGTGCTGCTGGCTCTGAGATCTGCAAGTACAAGAAAAGGCATTAAGCTTGGGACTACCAGCGGAGTTACAAGGAAGGTTGAAATTAGCCTTCAGCAAAGACAGCCAGCTGAAGGAAGTAAGGAACCACATGTTCTCCAATGTTTTCTAGCATAAAACTACAGAGTAGAGTCTGACGGTTATTCAGCAGGAATGGGGACAGGAGATGGCTATCAATTAAAGATATATATTCTACCTGTCTCTATGAAAGTAGTTGTATTGCTAGATAGGAATTGAGTATCTCCTTCAGCAATTCTTCTTAAAACCCAGCATGTTTTCATTATAGACCTATGCCAATCTCTGCACATGGAGCAGAACAGAAAAGTTCAGCAAGAATAAAAGAAATCACATGGGGTCTTGGCCAGAGAGGAATAGATAATTGGATTTAGCAACAGGTAAGGGCAGAGAGATGAGGTCAGTCTGGGACATGTGATTCATATCCTGCCATGCTGTGCCACCGTAAATCACTTAGTGACTCAGTTTCCTATGTGCTTGAACAAAATAACAGTGCCTTTCTACTCAGTAGGGAAGAAACAAGCTGTGCCTCTCTCCCCAAAAGCTCTCTCCCTAGGCTTGCTCAGTAGTAGAGCACCGCTATGGGAGCACATCTCTGGGTGGGGAGTCCTGTGAAGGGCTTCAGCTTGTTGGGAAACTGCAGGATTTCCTTTTTAGGGTAATGTAATACAAAGGGAAAGAAAAGAAAGGAAAAACTCTGGTTGTTAAATACCAACCATTAAGATTCTACCTGCCTACTCTGACTGCTCATTTCTACAGGATTTGTGAGAATAACCATGCTGGGATGCAGCAGTAAGTGAAAGTGCCAGGAGAAGGCTAAACTCACCCATGCTGTTAACACCTCTGAGCAGACAGACCTCTGTGAACACGGTGGTGGGTGGCAATGTATTTCAGATTGTGGGAACAAGTGACATGTGAGAGGTAAACAAGGCATTTCTCTTGCGGAACTAGATCCAGGGTGCAGTGTGTTCAGTCCAGTTGCAGTGAGGTTGGAGCTGGCTTTGGAAACCACATATAAACCATAGCGTGGCAAGCATTACTTGCCAAAGGGTGTCCTGTCATCCACTTTAATGGAAATGAATGAATCCTTCCAATTTTTCACTGAGAGGTGCACACCTAACCACTGAAGTGACAAACTACATTAGGAGATTAAAAAACCTTATTCTCAAGAAGAAATAATCATAAACCCAGAGGTTCCTATCACCTACATCGCTGCCCAGGATGGGACATGTTTCTGTCCTTTAAAGGAAGGATCTCAAGCAGTGTGGGCACTTCTCACTTGAGGCAATAATAGCTAGCGGTGCACATGGAGCTCGGACGGCACAGCTGAATGCCAGAAAAAATGTGGCAGTCCCCCTGTGCGCACTGCCCCCGCTGCAGTGGCAGCACTGGAGGCTGGCCTTCAAACTGAAGAGGGCATCAACAGCTGTGACCCAGGAGCCCAACAAGAGTCCAGACTTTCTGCTTCCATCTCTTTGCAGTGGGAACAGCAGCATGAAAAGGTCTGGCAGCACGAAAGGGACCAGCAGCACTTCTGTGACGGGACCAGTAGCATAAATGGGATTTTCCTGAGCAGCACAAGGGGCCTGTAGCAGCAGCACCCACCAGCCACTGGGTTTCCTTTGCTCCATCCACGCTGCCACGTGCCTGGCTCTTTCCCTACGCGTGCCCCATGGCCGTGGCTGCCAGCAGCAAGGGGGGGGAAGCTGCTGTGATATATTATTTATGGTGAATTTGGGCTTATTATTGCACGGCGTTCCAGCGCGCAGACTCCACAGCATCTTGTGGGGAGATTGCTGTGTGATGAATAGACTGAGAAAGGCCAGGCAAACGATATTATTATAACACTACATAAATATGTTTTTTTCTCATTTAACGTTAAAACACCTGATTTCCTTTAACATTGTAAACATGTCACTTTATTAGGTCTGGGAAAGCTGATGAATTTAAAGTCATTTTCAGCAAACAAGTGGCAGCCTTTCTGCTTTTTAAATGGAGGCAAAGGAAAGAAACCTTTATCATGAAAACACATGGAGGAATAAAAGGGACAGGAGAAAGCTGTCGCCCGCTTCTGAAGTTTCCTATAGTGAGGGGAAGAGCCGCTCAGGTGATATTGGTGGAAAACAGTTAGAAAATGGGGGAAATACAGGATATAATCTCCTTGAAACAGTTGGCACAGTCTGTATGTTTTGTAGCTAATAAATTTAGCTTTCAGGAGGAAATTCAAATAAGCTGCATTTACTAGTTTTTAAGAATGAAAATGAATGCATTAATTATGTACAATGTTACCATCTGCTAAACAAGGCAATTTTGGCCAGGGCTTGGCAATTTCTTCCTGAACGTGAAGTTTAAAACCAAGGCTTTTCAACCATAAAATTACTGCCCTGTAAAAGGACAGATAAATGTCTAAGCAAGAGCCTCATTACTGTCAGAGCAATGATTTGTTTTTTCATTTTACTGTTGTGTTTTCCTGGTTATTAGAGTGAAGGTTGAGTCAGCCTTTCCATTATAAATAAACTGCTTTTAAGGAACTGCAGTTTAACCAGAGAAGAAAACTCACTGTGAGTAAAGTGAAAAAAAAAAAACCCACTAGCAAGTGCTTGGATACCCTTTGGGCTGAGCAGTCCTTGACCTCCCGAGGGCCCAAATTAGATGTCTTTTTTTTAACTCTGTGAATAGGTTCCTCCCAGCTAGGACCCTTGTTCCACTGAAAACCAAATTAGTCTGAGGAGGGTGTAAAAACAACTGAGAAATAATCAGTAAAGCAATGGGAGCTGTACCCCTTGCTCCATGAGGGCTGACCCCAGGGGCAACACTGCCACTGCCACTGCCCTCTTCCCACCAGGATGGTGGCAAATGAGGCTGTGGTGGGCATGGTGAGGGACCAGGTGAGTGGGGTGGGTGCCCACCTTAAGAAGGGACCTGGGTAGATTTGGTTTTTTCCCCTGTCAGCTGACCATGGGGCCGAGTGACTACGCAGCCTCTGTTTTGGCCACGAGGCTGTTCAATGTTGAATATATGCTCTTCATCAAGACTATTCAGGACTTGGGATAAAACTATCATTTTAGCTCCCAGTGAGTAACAGGAGAAGTTGGGCTTTGCTAATTTCCTTACCTCTATCAGCTTCCACGTATCAGTGGCCTGTGGTGATTGTTGAGAACAGGATCGAATTTTATAAATCAGTGTGCATATGCTGTTTGAGCAGATCAGCACCCCATACTTGGCTCCATTCTCTTCCCTCCCCCATTTTTTTTTTTTTCTCCTTGTGTTCTATGTGATCGTGAGACTCAGATGTCATAAAAGGTTTCTGGTAAATACCCCTTTGCATGGACTGCAGAAGTGTAACAAACACATGCTCCAGTCATGGCTTGTACCATAAAACCAAATTAAACTAAAAGCTTTACATGTGAGAACGATAGCATCTGAAGCTGATGCACTCTTGTAAAGATAGCATTATAGGCTGCTCATGGGTTGTGCTGGTGAGATGCAGGTAGAGGCCTCCCATGGCACCAAACCTCGCCAGCAGAGACGTGCGGCCTTGCACTGGCAGGAGAGCTGCTCAGGGGCATGATGGTGAGGGTGGGAAGGACAGCCTGTGAAGACTTTGCCCTTCCTGAGCCAGGCTCCTGAACAGAGGGGATGGCATCAGGTACCATAGGTATACACCGAGCTACACTAGCAGCTCCCACATCCTGCAGCTAAAACGGGAACAAGACAGGATTTCATTGTTGCTATCTCATTTCCTGCCAACAGGAACAAGTTGTGTATGGAGGCACTAAGCTGGCAGCTTGACCAGCACCTCCAGTCGTGCCGGAAACCTTCCCTATGCAAAGCACAGTCTCAGAGTGACAGGTCAGCACTGCCTGAAGGAGGTGACACGGAGAGAGCCACGCAGGACCAGGAGCGATCCAGACACCGGAAGCAACAGCTTTTATGCTGAAGCAAGTTTCACAGAGCAATGTGCATGTATTTGTCATCACTGTGGAGGCACTCTGGGTGGGTGAAAGAGAATATTCATGTATTGTTAAAAACCGTGCTCAGAAGATACCTATTTCAGTCTCTGTTCGCTACTGCCCATTCCCACCAAAAAAACTGTTTATTCCAGGAGAAAAATACTATATATATATATATACACACAGAGAGATAAATAAATGAAAACCATCTTTTTAACCTGTTAGTGTGTTGCAATGGCAATGGATTAAATCAACTGCAGCTGATTGTTACTAAGGTTTTACTGTAACAACTATTTCCTGGAGAATTAATGTATATAACTGTCCGCATGTGGCAGACATCATGAGGCTGTGAACTGCCATGCCCTCATGGATTGCTGAAAGCAAACAGCTCAGTTGCCAAATGGCTGGGATGGCTCTTACACACTCAGGTGGCACTTTTCAAATGGCGTGCTACGTTCTCTGCGAAACACTCAGATCCTGACGCCCTGGAAGCAGTGCCAGCAGGAATGAGGAGTCTCTTGGGCATTTTATGGGACCTCAGGCTTTGGGGCAGGTGAGATGCTTCTCTGAAAGCTGTCTACAAAGGGACTGGGAGTGCTTGCTGCTGGGGTGGGAGATGGAGATAGGGTGGGGATGAGGCAGGTGGGCAGGAGGCATACATGCCCAGCAGGAGGCAAAAAGGTATGGCCATGCATATCTCAGCCAGAGATCGGGAGTTAAACCTGCTGGGACCTAATTTGGCAGTTCTCCAGCAGCATGTTTAAGATGTGCTGGGACCTCTTCATAGGCTCTGCGGTAATCTGGGCAGCAGAAGAAAACTCTGTGTCTCCCTCTGCTCTTGTGTTTGCAGTTAGGTCTGTGTGTTTCCTCCTGCTAAGACTTGTCCTCTTCCAGTGGGCTTCTACCATTAACGAAAACCATGCAGAACTAGAGATTTGACATTACATCAGAATTTTTTGAGATCCATCTCCCCTCCCACCCCATTTTGGGTGCAGGTGTCCAGGAGCTGGCAGCAGGGGGGCTGCAGAGCGGCCTTTTTGAGGAAAGGACAGGGCAGCCCCGTGTTGGACACAGCTGGTTCCAGCCGGCTGCAACGGACCCACCGCAGGGCACAGCTCAGCCCCTCAGCCAAGGCATCTCTGGGAAAGCCTGTGCAAGAAGTGCCTGCACCGCACAGGTAGAGGAGGAGGGAATAAAAAGAGTGAGAAGCAGCAGGGGGAATGCAAAGGCCAGATGACGATGATGATGATGATGATGACGATGATGAGCTCTATGGCAGAGCAGATATCCATACCGCAGCCTGTGGAGGCCCGGTGCCGGAGCAGGTGGACATTCCCTGAAGGAACTGCAACCTTCAGAGAGTAGCCCACACTGGAGCAGAGGAGGAGCGTGAGGAGGAAGGAGCAGCAGAGAGGAACCACTGTGTACTTACTGACTGTAGCTGCCATACTCCGCCATCCCGCCTGTGCTGCTCGGGCGATGTGGAGGAGTTGGGAGTGAAGGAGTGAACCTGGGCATAAGAATGGGGTGGGGGGAGGAAAGCTGTTGTTTTCATGTTTGCCTTTTCGTTTCCCACTACCCAATGCAGTGATTAAGTACTTATTTTAATCTGCAACAAATTAATTTTCTCCAGGTGGAGTCTGTTTTCCTTGTGACAGTAATTGCTAAGCAATCTCCCCGTCTTCATCTCCACCCACAAGCTTTCTCATTACTGTTCTTCCTATTTCCCTTGTCCCACTGAGGGACGGAGTGAGTGAGCAGCTGGGTGGGAGTCTGGCTGCGAGCCAAGGCTAACCCACCATGCCTCCCCCCTGAAAACCCTGCAAAGAAGTCCTGCTCCTGAGTGCCAGGAGTTTGCTTGGCTATCCAGGAGGCTCATAATACTAGACGTGATCTCCTTACACTAACCTGGCAAGCTGTACTCAACGTGTCAGCCCCCAACTCCACAAAGGGACACATCCATTCGGTGCACTTCTTCCACAAACCACTTATGTTTATCTTTGCGCACAAGCCTTTGCTGCCAGTTTTCTGCTTCTGCTCCCACCCTGAGAGGATAAGTCTGCTTGCTTTACATCCTGCTGCTCTGCAGAAGAGCATCTCCCGCCTGCCTGCTCTTACAAGAGCGACAGTTGCTCGCTATCATGCTGGCTGTAAGCAGCGGCAGAGGGAAGCGTTTGCAGCCCCCCACACCAAAGGGAGAGCGGCATGTCTGGCTGGGCTGTTCCTTACGGCTGGTCCCACTTGTTCATCTCACTCTCCTACAGCCCGGGTATGCCATGTGGGCAGGGAAACAGGGCTGCAGGGACTCACTCACCTCTGTGGCCCGTGTAGCATAACACCACTGAAGCCCTCTTGCTTTTTCCTGCAAAAGCTGCAAGGAGCTGCTACACTTGAAAGGCTACTTGGAATCCTACTAAATTCACAGACAGCAAAGGGCTGCAGCTGCCGTGAGGTGAGAGAGAGGTGTGAAAACACAGAGAAATAAGTAAAGGGATGGCCTGCAAAAAAACATGGATCAGAGTTGGTGGGACAGTTGGAGGGGGTAGCTGCATGGGGTAGGGGTTCGGAGCACAAAGAACACAAATGTGCCCTAAAACAGGAGAGATCCCCACATGCTGTCCAGGGAAAATGCCCTTTCTGGTTGCTGGTCTTTACCCATGACTTGTCTGCCACCCCTCACCCTGCAGCCAACTGACCAACTAATCACAGCTTCTCACAGCTTGCTAAATCCTTTCCCGGAAGATTTATTTTTCCAGAACCCTTTACAATGGGCTCAGTGGTTTTAGTGCTGGGTAAGGAGGGACATTCTTTTTTTTTTTATTTCTTCTTCCCTTCCCTTATCTTTCACTCTCATTTCTTTTCATATTTCAGAAACATTTCTCTTCTCTACTAGGACCAAACTAGGACTTTTTTGAGTCAGAAAGTGAGAAACCAAGAAGAACCTAACCCAGACAAGCTGAAAGCAAAGAACAGGGGCTTGGTATGTCAGCTGAGAGCCACAGTCACCAGACTCCTGCAATAGCTCAGACTTTTTTTCTGGCTGATCTGGTGGGCTCCTGATTCACTCTTTCTGTAAAGAGGACTAGAAATGTTCCATTCATCAACATCGATGTGTGCAGTCCCAAAACACATTTTTGTTTCACTGAGTCAACAATTTCTAGTATTTTCTGAATAGCTCCAGTTGTTTTTTATTTTTCTTGTAGAAAAAGTGTGCTCTTCCTCATGAAGGGCACAGTAGGTTGTGTAGCAGCCTAGGAAACATGAAGCACTTTCCATTTGCTGCTCCTCTGCAACACTTCATTGTCCCAGACACTGAGAGCACAGCAGAAAAAAGAAGTCTAATTAATCTGCATTCTCAGTCTGACTCCTTGATATGATACAGTTCATTTAAATCCTGTCCTTCATGCTTCTCTGCTCTCTTGCTTCATGTTTATTGACGTGCATATGTGAATTTCTAATAACCCATGTCTAGATGGATGTTTGATGACTAATTCATCCGGCAAATTTGAGAAATGATGCTTTCGCTGCTTGTCCACTTAAAAATCAATTTGTGAAATTTTCCGGTGTTTTCTCCCTTTTCTTCCCAACCAGAAAAAAAAAAAATCCTTCTTCATTTTTTGTTAGTGATTTCAAGTCAGAGATTCAGTTCTTGGAAAATCAAGCCTTGAAATTGGTAGAGCAACTAACATGCAAAAACAAACTGTTGCGATGTTTTGACTTTCTCAGCATTCCTTTTACTGCCTGGGCTTCTGGCAACTGAAACAATTCCCGCAAATTTATAAACATTTGCAAAATGTTTTTGAATCCGTTATTTGTTTGGAAAAAAGAAAATGCATCAAACAAGTCAACCCCAAACGTGCATTCTCTAGAAACAATACATTGGCAAACAACGGAAGAGGCACAAATAATACCATTCTGAATTTCTGCTTGGTTTTCCTTGGGTATTCTCTGGAGGTAAGGGATAATGAGGAAGAGGTATTTTGCATCCAAATGAGGAAGAGTTATTTCTCCACCCATTAATGCTCTCAGTACAATGATTTTACTTTAGTTCAGTGCTGGGAATCGTCAGGTGCAGGACATATTAACAGCCATTTAGAGCATTGAGTTTCTCAGCAATGAGAAATGAAGCTGATGCTGTGCTATAACTCAGACAAAAGCTTTTAAGTAAAAGACCCCAATATGTAATTTTTATCCTGATGTGAAAAGGGAGAACATCAGAAATGTCCCACAGTTTTAGTGAGGAGGAAAACCTTTTTCTACCTTTTATGTCAGTCTCCTGAAATGGTACTGAATTGTTGCTCTTCTCTAGACTCACATGCAAACCCATCTGGGAGACACAATGTTGAAACTGCTGTTTATTATGGGTCTATCCGCTCAGTAGATGTGCCTTCTTTATATTTTGTCCACCTTATTTTTGATATTTCTCACTTTTCATTCCTAAAACTGGAGTAGAAGGCAGATATACATATGGAACAGTTATCTTCGTAATAGACATGTTTTAATTTAACTCTGGGGAAAAAAATTCTACTGTTTACAAGCTGCCTCGTGTGCTTGAAGCACTGTGGTTACCAAGGCTCTGCCACTCACTGTGTTGTTCCCAAGATCATAAGGTCACATTAAGTGTGCTCTTAGTCCATTGGTCCCACTTTTGCCTGAAAGCCTGTGCAAGCAGACTGTGGGAAGACTGCTTCCTTCAAACCAGGGTCAGCACCTCACTAAGTCGCGAAGCACGGCTCCCAAAAACATTTTACATTTTCAGGAGGCTCAGCTTTGACTGGAATGGCTGCTTCCCTTCAGTAGCCCAGCCTGTCTCCTGAACAACTCATGTCCATAAGAAGGACATTAGAATAACATTAGTAAGTGAATTGGTAAGAGAATTTGAATGAATACACTATGCGTCTAGACCCTAATAAAATTGGTTTGTTCTGTATTTTGACTCAAGGACACCACAACAAAGGTATTATTTGTTGCTCAGGCTGCATCTGGAGCAAGGCACCTGGTGTTCTTGGTGAGGAACAGAGGAGGGTTCCCTCTAGCAGCTCTGCCCAGCACAGAGTAGGCAGGTGAGCCGCTCTCTTCCAGAGCACATGGGCATGGGTTTCCTCCAGGCATGGATCACGAAGGCAAGTGCGGACATACTTTTAAAAAGAGTCCGAGGTCACACTCAGTTCCCGTAAGACGTAGTGTGTATGGAGTGTTTCAACCACAAACCAAACATCTTACAACATGGTATAGTGCAGAAAATGACATTTCCAAGTGTATTTATTGAGAAATAGTAAAGATGTACATAATTTTACAAGCTTTTAATTTTAATTTACATTTTCTTAAATTATGTAGGCCCTAATAAACTGTAATTGCTAATACATGACAGACACCCTTGGCTTCAATTGTATCTCCAAAATGCTGCTATTGCTGGGATTTTGGCTTATGTCACTTCAGCTCCTCTTCAGAGGTACTAAATACCATATTCATTTAGAGCATATGCCTGGTATCAAAACGGTAAAGCAGCGATGACTTTTGAACCAAAACCCTGGATCTGGACCTAAAACCTAGTCTTCCTATCGTGGGCCAAGTCCATGTTCTCCATAAACTCTGCAATTCCGATGATTAGCTGCAGGATTTCATCCGCCCCAAGCTGAAGCATGCTTGTATACAGGATTTTGATTTGGTCTCATCTCCCTTGTTAGTGCTTACACTGGAATATCCTCTGCATCTGCTTTCGATGCGAACACTGCTGCTCACACTGGATTCTAATGAAAACAGATCTGGGAGGTGGCTGCCACCTGTATCTTTGTTCACAAAGCATCCAAGGCATCCACAGGCATCTAAATAGAAGCATCATTTTTAGTTTATCCTGTCTTCTTTTACTAATGTACTGAACTGCACGGAGTTTTACCTATTTAAGATACTACCTTGTGACTGTGATCACGCTGTATTTGTTTTCTGCAAGCTATTCAAATGCCTAATGAACGTTTGAGTCCCGCACTGACTGAAAACTGCTAGAGTATCAGCAAAAGGCATTGTATTCTATACTTCATTTGCTCAAAATACTTGCAAACATGACATAGTGCTCAATCTTCGTTGTTGAGGAGAGGCAGAAGGGAAGGCAGTTTCTGATTAATATGCTGTTGAATTAAAATACACTCAATGTCAAAAAGACCAGCCTTCAGTTTAATCTGCTTAGGACCATCTGGAATAGTCTGGCGTGACTATGTCTCTGCCTTGGTTATTCTCTGCTCTATGTTGTTCGTGCAGGAAAGTGTATCAATCATCAGAGTCATTTCTCTCCACAAGGCAGGTGTGTACAACACACTTTTATTTAAAGGAATATAACAAATTTTGCTTAGCAAGAGTGTATTTGTACTCTGAAGCTTTGTTTGAGAATTTTAGTACTGAGAAGGCTTTCAAGCTAAACACTTGAATTTTCATTGGATGTATATTTTTATGGATTGTTTTTAGAGTTAACCTGCTATGGTAGCACACAGAATCCAAGCTGAAATCAGAACTTTGTCATGCTGTGTAAAACTTCCCTCCTTTTGCCTCCATCTCCTCTCCAGGAGTCCAGTATCAATAATTGAGACATACCTGCCACAGAGAGCTAAGCACAACTCCAATGAAGGCACTGCAAACCTTTTATAAGAACCAACGGTTGTTGCTGGGTGATTGTTTGTTCTTACATCTGATTAGGAAAAGAACACTGAAAGGCTGAACAAATAACTTGAAAAATAATATTCCTTCATGCATTTAAATAACAAAATGCCTTGTCAAAAAAAAAAAAAAGAAAGAAAAAGCTAGTTAACCATACCAATTTTTTGTTTTATAAAGGCTTTTACATTGAGATTCTGATGCAATGTTATGCTGCTGGAACTTGAGAAGGACTTTGTTTGAACTTTTTTCCTATTCCAGTAGAAACACTTTTTCCCCCATCTGAAAAACTACAAAAAGCTGGTACTACAGCTTGCTATGAAAAATGTGCTTCCAGGCCAAATTTGACGAGACAGGTACTGTTAATATAAAGAAGGTACGCATCATTTTCACTTTTTGGACACACAAATCTATCACCCATATAGCTAGTGTATATGATTTCATATGTGGCAAGTCGCATGTGACGGCTTTAAACTTCCTAGTGATAACAAATTATCATTAGTTTGTTGTGTGGTGACTTGTATATCCAGTTCCAACACAGCAAAGAAATCCCATTTTTATGAATTTATAGAGGAGTTTCGCCTTGGACTTTTAGTGGCTCCAGGCTTTCGCCTACCAACTGACAATCATGTAACGTACAAAGTTTAAATCAACAAAGTTACTACATGGTAACCAGACATATGGTGGCTTCACAGCACAGAGAGGGAAGATCTTCACCTCAGTGCTGACTACTGTGCTTGTGTAGGCATCCTGGAGTTTACGTTTAACATCTTCTCTTGCACACGCCTCTTCACGCAGTCAGAGCACAGGCAACCTCAGGTGTCTCCACGTACAGTGTCAAAAAAATCAAAAAGCAGTTTCTATCTTCTGCCATGAGGGAAGAACCACTTATTGTTGTTTCAGAGTGCTCAAGCTGCACGTGGAGCACTAGGGACCCTACGTGCAATATGGGGACCTTGCTCATTTTCCAAAGCTGAAAGGTAGCATGTTCAAAACTTGCAAGGTAATTATCACTGTATCGACCACAATTTTTAATACAAATGGTGAAAACTAAGGTAATCAATTTCTCAACATTTCTTCATAAAAATCTCCTCCTTAT
>VZSC01011943.1:179039-257780 GCA_013398225.1 Steatornis caripensis
ATTCAAAACATTTACGGTTGCTCCTGTGTAATATTGTTCTGCAATCAGAAATGAGTGAGGAAAATCATGTTGACCCAAAACAGAAGACACATAAATGTGGAACAGAATGGAAAAGCTACCAAAACGCTCTTATATTTACCAAAGGGGACTGTGCTCCTGAAATAGCCCATGTCATCATGGCAGCAATTTCAGCAGTTTGTGTTGATCCTGAATTTGCTAAATGTAGCATCGTTTGTGCATCTGACTGGTGAGAGATTCTTTAGTAATTTTTCATTCCTAAAGAACTTGTGTTTTAGTCCCCTTCTGGTCTTAACTCCACATTTTCACCTTCCCGTAATGCCACCCGCACGCTTTGTCTGCTGGGCGGGAATTTGTTCTTTTATACACAGCAGATGCACTCACTGTATGGCTTTCAGTGGACTAAGTAATTCGTGAATATGGCTCTTAGTTCTCTGGTCAGAGAATCAAGAAATGATGCTGAAGGTGTTAAACACTTTTTTTTGTTTAGCTTTTAAGGTAGCGGTCCCCAGTATCAACCTCCCAACACACTCTTAACTTTCCTCAATCAGTGGAATTATTCAGAATCCAAATAAAACCACAAACTTTCCTTTATTATTTTTTCTTACTGCAACAAATACTTAAATGCTTTGGTGCAGCCCTGCTCTTTGATTTCTTTGGATTTCAAATTTGGTCATGTCAAAAATTATCACAAAGGTTTTTTTTTTTGTTTATCTACATAGTTTTTAACCAAAATTACATTATAACACACGAACACAGTCTTCTCTTTAAGGCACAACACATCATTATGCACATTCTGTTTGCCAAACTTATAAAAGAGACAATATTATATAACCCTCTCCCTCCCCTGCCCTCCCAAAAAGAAAGAAAAATTGCATCCACTTCCAAAATCAGCTGCTAATAAAGTCACAGTAAATTATTTTCATCAATAATTTACACAAATTACAGGTCTAGACAGGATTGTCATTATACAGTCTGAGTGCATTCCAATTCAGATTTTCCGGGTTAGGTAGGCTAAAGTCTGGTTCAAACCTCAGTGCTGAGAATATATCCCATTTTGAGGAATGTTGTTGAACACCACCTTGTCGGCTGGAAAACGCTTGTTGTTGCTTTGCCAGTTCGAGTCCTTTGTTCACTCCTGTCAGGGCTCACTTGGTGTGTACCAGCAACCTCCACAGTTTTAATTCATTTAAAAACGTTGCATATATAAGACCATAGAGCTTCCTTATGTAGCACTAACGTTTTAACTCCATTCAGCAATCTGAATTCTTCAATTTGGAATTTTTAATTCCAAATATTTCTTCCCTTCTTAAGACAATTCATATGTGTAAAGCCAGAGGCATTGAATCACACATAAAAATTCAGTGTACTTGAAATATATATATATATAAAAAAAAAAGGATCGCCAACTTTAGAACACAGTTACAAATACTCTAGTTCCAGTGCTTGATGGAGAGCCAAGAGGTCCGAATGACTGGATATCCTCCAGAAAGGCATGTTGTGCTGTGTTTGTTAGAGGGGGGAAAAGGTCAGGAAAGAGGAACACTGTGACACAGGGCGGTACACGACACAGGAGGCTAGTCAGATTACCACCATGTATTTTACACCGCTGTGCTTCTGGACTGATTTTTGCTAGCGGAGTACTGACAAAAATCAGACCAAAATAGATCTGAGCTTAATAGTTCAACTGAAGTTGAAATAATTAGATAGTCCTTCTTAATAACAGTTTCTTTGGGAAGAGCCCACTATTTAGTAAGGGCTAGTTGCTTATTGTTAGCATGCAAACCCATACGAAGGAGCGTTAATAGGAAATCTCTTTCCGCTCCACTTGTTAGACTTTGCTAAATACCGAATGGTCATTTAAAGGGCTGTAAGGCTTTCATTAAAAGAGGCTTCACACACAACACTTTGAAACAGAGCTGAATTACATTTTTCTCCATCTAGGGGGAAGAAAGAAATTTCTTTGGATAAGAAAACAACACATTTCTGTTTAAAAAAAAAAAGGTAATTTGTGTTGCAGAAAGCATCAGTGTCTGTGAGAGATGCAGATATATGCACTATTCTCCTTCGGAAATTCATCAGCATAGGAAAAAACCCCCATACTTTCACGCTGTGTTCAGATCTATTTGTAATGTGCTATATTCACCCATCTCTCTGAATTCTGTATCTATCCATGCAAGGTAGCCAACGTTAAGAAAAAAGCATGCCAAACTGGAAAGTACACAATCCAACCACCTTTGTTTAGCACAAACTATAAAAGACCCATCACCAGTACCGTACCTATGTTATGGAACCATTTGGAACGAGCATTTTGGTTATTTTAATTTTGTTTCCATTCCATTCATAAAGGGCACTTTATTTTGCTACTCCTAGCACAACAGTATTTATATCACTTGTCCTGTGCAGACATTGTGAGGCAAAAATTTTCAGTTTCTGCACACTTCTGAGGTTATACTGGGAAGCATGGTGCAAATTACTAATCTGATCTGTTTCTGAACATTGAAAACTTACCTGGTGCAATTTAGGCTTGAATTATCATAATGCGAAAATCGAGTATTTCTAAAGAAACAATTCTTTTTTAGAAGCACAAATTTGGCGCACAGTCTCTATGTTGTGTTCTTTTTCCTTCTGCAGATCTGTCTTTCTTGAAGCAAATTATATGTTCATCATATTTGTTCGAGTAAATTACAGATCTTCATCTATGTTAGCAAAAAATTTGCACAGTCCTTTAAATGTTTTTCCACATCGTTTGTAACACTTCTCTTGAAACTTCCCTGATTTCACCATTTGAAGAAAACCACCACCCAACCATCATGTCATAGCCCTTTCTATCTCTTCTGTTTATCTTTAATTTGCTTGAACCCAGTCAGACGTTTTTGCTGCAATCATTTTTCATTTATTTTAAAAATAATCTTGCATTGTTTTTCTTTCCAAACTTAAGCGAAGCAAATGCTAGAATCCAAATGGTTCATTTTACTCTAAGTTTTGATCTCATCATGCTCTTGTTGCCTTGCATCCGTGGACTGAAATTATTTGTCATTCTGTCACTGTGCAACACTGACAGAAATGCAAACAGAAAAGCTTGCATTAATAGCTACGCATCACACCAACATTTCAGGAGACAGGTTACCTTTTTTGCTGCCTGTTCTTCTTCTACACCATCCCCAATTACAACATACACTACTTTTCTGCCAAACCTTTGCATTATTCGTTCAAAGCAACTTTCTTTTCCTGGAAGATAAATGAGATAAGAGTTCAGAGTGAAGTTACCTGATTAGCTGCATGTTCCTCATCTCGGCCATCTCCAATCACAACATAAGTTATGTTAGTGCCAAATCTGGACACTATACGCTCAAAACAGCTCTCTTTGCCTGAAAAACAATGCACTACTTATTCAAGCTGTCAAGTGACTTAAGGTGAAGCCCTAGAAAAGATTATTGCAGTGGTAAGACATCGTTACTACTATTTTTTAAAAGTTCCCAGCCTTGGGATTTAGAGCCAAAACCGGTAAGAAGCAATTAATTCCCTTAGTGACACTAAGCTCTTCCAGGTAAAAGTAAATCTCTTTCTTAAGAGTTACAGGAAAGCCACTAAGATAAAGGAATTTGCAGCACTGCACAAATGAATAGGTCAGTGAATGAATAACTGAATTTCATTTTTTTTCCATTATTGTAGTAATATCTTTTCAAGGAAAGCAGAAATTTTAATTCTAATATATCTGCAACAACGAGTGATGCAGCAATGCAAAAAGTGTTCAAAGAACAATGGTTAAGCAAAATAAAATTAGACAACAGGTTCCTGGGAGAACTTCCATGAAGCATTTGGCTCTTCTGGAGAAACGTGGAAGCAAGCAGGCTAAGCCAATAACAACGATAAACAGGATTGAAAGGGACCAAGCAAAGTCATCTACCGATCTTCTCATTGTACTGCAGGTTCAGTTTTACCAACAAATGCTTGCTCTATCGATTCTAAAACTGTCCTAATATGATGATTTCACTGGTTCCACAGGTGATTTCCATACTTAATTAACCTTTTCCGTTACGAAGTTTCTCTTTGACATGTCACCTACATGTGCTCTATTGCAAAGAAATCATCACCTATTGTCATACCTCCCATCAACGTAGAGAAAGATTATTTCTTTCCTCTCTGCAATAGCTTTTTGCCTTGTTTGTTATTATGTCTGTCCCTGCCCCAGTCTCTTCTCGCAAGTTCAAGGTTTCTAGATCTCAGATTCTTACTGCTCTCCTCTTGCTTTTTTCAACTGCCCCACAAAAAAGGGCTTACGATGAGGAAAAGCACACGCGTATTAACTATTGAGTAAGGACCGGATTTCAGAGTGTGCAGGCAACAGCTGCAATTGTAGTTCTGTGCTCAGCACAGCGCAGAGACCACTGGGATGAAAAGCAGAGAGAGATCTTGTACCCCAGAGTTTGGTTTGCTGTGCTCCCGACAGGGGTGTAACAACAGCCACACTGTTCCCAGAAGGAATTCCTGGTGCAGAATTACTGTGACACAGCCTCAGAGACTGTGCTTCACTTCACCACCCCTTCTGTGCTGTCAGCGCTATTTCTTAATGCTCCTTCCTTTGGTCCGAGTGCAATCTCAGTGACTGAATCCAACATGTACAGGCTGTATGACACATGACATTCATTCCAGAGGCTGCTCAGTACCAAGTGGCATTTGGGATACTTCATGCCTTGACTTAAGTTTTTTAAGTATTTGAGGCATTTCTGTCTAGAGGACAGCTACAGCTAATTAAAGGATTACTGCAGTAATAGTTTCTCCTGACACTGTTAGAATATGCATTGTTTTTTCACTTGTGAAAATAATTTAGGAAATATACTGTAATGCTTTTGGCAATGAAGTGTCACAGTCCCTGTTGTATAAGGTGTCACAGGAATAGAAATTAAGCATTCCTGAATTAATAATTGGCAAATCATGAAATCTGCCAAAATTATCAGTCATTGTAGGCTGTGTCCCATTTCACAGGAACGATAACTTTTCTTCATTTACAAGAAAATTTTGGGTTTGATTTCCAAAAACCGTAACTCTCCAAACTAATACACAAGAGGTACACAGTTATCAACAGAATAGAGAAGTGCCCTTGTGGCATCCATCGACATAGCTTCTGTTGGTAACAGCTGTCATTACCGTCACTCATGTACCATGCTTCCAGAAAAAGCGTGTGAAGCGGTGGCCTAGCTTACATAGCGCTGAAGGTCAGAGCAGAGACTATTTTAACAAAAGTTCTGCTTAGATTTGAATTCACAAAACATGTTTCTTCATTGTTTTCTGCACATTTGCTGTTTTCTGCACCATGCTTAGGAGTTTTTGAGGCTTTTCATCAGTACGAGGCCCTTTATTCCTTCAGGCATCATTGAAAATAAGGAGAATTTGGAATTTATCCACATAAACACATCTGAATATATGCAATG
Organism: Steatornis caripensis; assembly: GCA_013398225.1. Taxonomy (NCBI): domain Eukaryota; kingdom Metazoa; phylum Chordata; class Aves; order Caprimulgiformes; family Steatornithidae; genus Steatornis; species Steatornis caripensis. The sequence continues at coordinate 184,493 of VZSC01011943.1, forward strand.
CCTAAATCTTACAACTAACACTGTAAGTGTCAGGGAAGTGGCTAGGAATCCATCCGTTACTGGCAAAAAAATATTGGTAATGCAGTGTAGTCAGAATGGATGAAAGAATAATTTTCTTACCTATTTTGGTTGCACTGTAAATATTTTCAATAGGAAAAGCTCCTCCTAAGCTGTATAGTAGAACTTTTGCAAGTGCTGGGATAAGCTGGGTGGTTGTTACCAACACGTTTACACAGTTACTCCTAAAATAAGAGAAATAGTTTAAATACTTTAAAACCATTACCCAAATGCTGATGAGGTGAATCAGCTGTGGAGACCTTATTCAGGGTTTCTCAACATTTACTTTCACTTACACAGCAGTGCTGCTCGGGACCATCACTTCCAGAAAAAATGTACATAAAACTTTGGCAAAATCTTTAAAAAAAATACGCAAGTCTGATTTGTAGGTAATATTTCACACTGGTTTATAAAAAACAGGTCCTCGAAGATGAGTTCATTAAAATATAGACATTTAAGATCACCAACTACCTCTGAAAATAGGCATTTGAATGCTTCGAAAGCATCACTTTCATCCTGGCAATTAACTGGCAGTAGCTACCTCCCAAATAAAAGAGTTAGAAGAACATGAAAAGATAATTTGTTACTCCTGTCTTGAGGGGAAATAAACAGCCAATACACATTTCTGCACAATGACATCACTTTCTTCATGTTCCAAGAGTCAGAATATTTCTGAGAAGAGGGAGAGATAAGAGTAATCATGTTAAAAAGCTGGAGTCGAACGGTGAGGATGAAAACTTGAATGGAGAAGTTGTGCTAGCGGTTGCACACCAGAAAGCTCAGAGCCGGGCTACTTTAGGCACCGACAGGCTGGAGCATGAGCATGACCATGGTGTGAACATGGAGCTGAGAGCAAATAGTTGTGAATTTTCCTCCCGGTTCTTCCGCAAATTCCAAGCAAGACCTTAGGCTACTATTTCTGCCTTAATGCATCTCAATTTCCTGTCAGCAACATATAGGTAATGTTTAGCTGCCTCACAGGTAGCTTCTGAAGATATACAGCTGTACAGTTCTTTGAAGACAAGACGAAAGATTATTATTCAACAGTCCTGAGTAACTGATAACAATAATTTGGGAAGAAATGCACAGCTAACCACAATGGCTTACACAATTTTTTTTTTACTTTTTGTCTGTTGAGGGGCTTAAGATACTGTTAAATGAACCACAACGAAGAGATAAACATATTGCAAAAGTCGCTACATTGAAAATAAGTTTTTCACATCTTTCCAAGTTTGTTCTTTCCACTTGACACTGAGTCTTTTCCCAGACATGTTCAGAAGGCAAGACGGCTTAACACTGATCTTCTTCATGGTTTAAAATCAGATTTTTTTGAGGCTTTCTCATGAGCTACATATTGCATGACTGACTAAGCAGCAGCAGTGTTCACAGTTTTATTATTTCAAAGGAACAATGCATTTTATGACTCATTACTGAGAATCCAGACTTTCAACTCAGTTGAACAGATGTTTGCTCTTCTGAAAACTTAGATATATGCTTAAGCACACTGATTTGTCTGGAAGACAGAAGGAAAATATTTTTGTGTTCTGGGATCTATACAGTATTTGGGTAGCACTGTGAATAGGCACAAATATTTAAGGACAGAACAGAGACGTGGAGTTCAGAGGATGGTGCCCAGAAGATAATAAATTAAAAGCTGGCTCAGCAATACCCTTTCAGTGTACACAGGGACACTTATCACATTTTAGAAGAAACTTCATACTATGTTTAGTAAATGCTGGAGTCACTGAAAATGAAAGAACTTTCCATGGAATTTTTCCTATGTCCTATTCAAAAGTTGTATTAGACCTGTTCTGTTCTTTAAAGACACTAATTTATTGTAAACTAAAATGTCAAAAAATAGCCTTTTCAAGTCCAAAACTAGAAACTTTTTTACAGTAGAGTCAAATGCTTACCTTGTGCTGATAATTGATAATGATTTAAGTGCATTTGTTAGCCAGGAGTCTGTCAGAGCTTCAATCTCTGCTCTTAATTGCAACCATGCATCTCTTTTAGCGGGACCCAGGAGTCCTTTTATGTAAAAAAGCAAGGAAAGAAAAAAAAACATAAATTAAATTCTGTATTAGCTAGAATGTATAGATTTTATGGTCATTGTTTCTATTTTAAATTCCATTAGAACTTTAAAAAACTTCAAAGAGAAAATCTATTGTCTTCAAGGCTCAGTAAATTGATCCCCATTTTTACTTGCACTCCACTATTTCAAGCAATGTCAGAGAGCATTGCTGATACTAATAATTAGTCATCTGATTTCTTTTTTTTTTTTGTCTGTTCAGGCTACTTAACTATGTTTCACAGTATAACTTTCAGAAATACATATTTTTTAAACCAACTCCTCACATACATCTTACTCTCTAAATATCAGAGGCAGTGGTAAGAAGATTCATACCATCAACATCCTAGGCAGAGACACTCACAAAAGAAGAGACTTTAGAATAAACTTGCTTTTGCAGTATCTGCATATGTTTAAAACTGCCCTGCTTATGACTCTGTATATGGATGAACCTCAGGTTACACATGTGCAAATGCATTTGTTTGCTGATGGTTTGCTCTTCATGTCCTGTTATATAGTAGTGATAGCTCCTTTTGAAGAATTTACAGCCCTGGAACAGCTGTACATCTTATGTTCTCATATCTCAGTTAGTGCTTAAAAGCACCTTAAAATCTCCTTTGGATTATGAATGGACAGATTTTAAAAAATACCCAGCCTATTCAATGTTGAGACATGAGTTCTTTGGAATCAAGCTATTTTAAATTTAGATTTGGTCCTGGAAGATCAGGAAAGCAGGCTTCATGACCTTTAGTATCCCTCTTCTCTTTCACACCCTATGGTCCCAAGAAGTGGTGATGACTGTCTTCAAAAATCTGACATGAAGCAACCTAAAAATACCTAGTTTGATCTTACCCTCTGTTGCCTTTTAGCAGCTGTTTTGAAATAAATAGATACATATGTGATAAAAAGATTATTAAAAAAGCTAAGAAGTAGAGGATGGATGCCTACTAAGGATGGATAATATTTCAGAAGCAGGATTTGTAGGAAAGAATAAAAACCTTAACACAATGCACCACATATCTGCACTCTGCCTTTGCAATGATTGTTCCTCTTAGTGTGTTTTCCTGTGCCGTGCTCTTGGACTTAAGCTCTTACGAATGTTAAAGGTTTTATGAAATGCAACAGCTTTAAAATATTAGATGCATTAGAAGACATAAGAAAACACAACAAACATTTGGATAATAGTGTTTCAAGTATTCTTAATATATAAAAACCCTGTTCATGACACCAATGAAGGGGAAAGCAGGGCAAGTGAAAACCAATCATTGACTATCACCGTTTGCTCCTATTGCTTCATCCTGCCACAGGTAAAGTCTCTGAACTTCTAAGAGAAAATAAGTATTCCAAGTTTACATAGTTTAGAAAACGATTAAGGTAACAACTAATTCACTGTCCGTATTAGTCCTACTGTTTCCCGTTTTTGAGAGACTGTAGGAAGTGAACATCAAACTGTCTGGTTTTGCTGAAGATGAGCTTTGAGTTTTTGGTTCCTTTGAAATAAATTTCAGATGAGTTGAAAAAGCCCGTGGTATACAACGGGAGAACGTTCACTGGGACTCCTTTCTGGCTGGGATGGCCTCATCTTATTCTCAGCTGTGGCTGTAGCAATGCTTGAAGACTTGCAAGTATTCCCTGCTCTTGCAAGCTCTTCTTGAGGGAGTCAGTTGACATATTCCTCTCCTCAGAAGAGGGCGGTCTGCCTCTGCAAGTCATACACGACCCTCCAGAATAGACTCTTTCTGTTCTGCTGCTTGATTTCCTACAAGCCTGCTGGCACGGACATGAGTGAGTCCATGAACGAGAACAGTAACAGGAAAGCTCTCAGCCCAAATGAGACTTGGGTTTCTTGCTAACGCAATGAACTGTGTAAGCTACAGAGTCAACAAAAGGGGCCAGTGGTACGGCAGTGTATTTGAGGTAGAATAAGTGGCTCATCCAATCAGCAAGGTAGGTGTAGCTGAGCTGGGTCTGAAGGAGAAAAATGGGCTCTGTAGAAGCTAAATGGAAGCCTAAGGTCCAGTCACATCACTTTCCATTCACTCTGTGGCTTCCATGGCACATTCCCTTGGTGGGAGTTCGTTGCTGTGTAGTTTAACCTGATCAGCATTCTAAATTGGTTTTGACAATTAAACTCACCTCCTATGTTGTTCTTGTAAGTATTATACAACTCTTTTACTCTTCTGTAACGGAAAGCCAGCTTCCTCATCCAGTCAACCCCTCCTCTTACACCTGTTGGCAGACAAAGGTTTGCACTACTTGCAGCTGCATGGAAGCCATCAGTTGCAAAACTGTAGGTACTGCAAACACCCAAAATACAGTAAAAATAAATACAATGTATTCCTGTAAATGCTCAATTTATTTAATCTTAGAAAAAAAAAAACGAAACGAATGCTCTGTCTTACCTTAGGTCTTGTCCATTATCATCAGAAGAAACATCATCTATATGAACTTGATCACACTCCTGTTGGAAAAAAAAAATCAAGTGATAAATTACCTTACAAGAGAGTACGCTCTCCATATGCTTAGAACAGATGCTGAAGAAATGATTGGTGCAGGCCACTAAGTGCACCAGAAGGTGGCAGCGTATGAACATGTACAGCTTTCTATTACCACCAATTTCTCTAAAATAATACAAGCTTCAATTCTTTCTACACTGTAGAAATTATTAGTTAAAATAGGCCTTTAGAAAAGCGATATATAATTTTAGTGTGATTTTAGATTAAAATTATTTTAACTGGAAAAAGCCCAACAATCACAAGTCTCATTTATAGTCTCTCTAGCATACCAATATTCCAAAATCACCTAAATCTTATTTCCCCACTTCCAAAAAGGTAATAATGATGAACCTCTACAGGCATGTAATTTCTGTTAAGTCTCTAGGAGTTTGGATGCTTATCAAATTCTTTTCTTGATTTATCCACATGCCTTTGGCTAGAAAATTGCAGATAATCAAGCAGTCCCGGAAAATTTAATTACTTCCTGGTTTCGGAAGGGATGGAAGTAACTCCAGGGAGCTGAGGTACACTGGAAAAACGAACTTCTCTCCAAGCTGTTTTTATAATCCGATAGCTATGAAATATCCTTTTCTGCACCGTGGTTACAGCAGAAAGATAGGAAAATGTCGGAGAAGCACAAATAAATAAGTAACTCAAGCCACCTTGCAACAGTAAATATGAACAGGCATCATTTTCCATAGTTGCTAGAACTAACGTCTTGACCCAAAGACACACCTGAAATTCAGTGTCCAGAGATTTTACTTTCCGTAGTTCATTTTTAAATATTTAAAGTAGCTGTTGCTAACAGAATTCTGATATAATTTATGAAAAAGTTCAAGGACGTATTTAAAAGTTACTCCTCAACTAATGTTTTCAGGTAATTTAATCTCATCATTAAGAAAAAATGAGGCTGAGCTTTCAAAATGCACAGTTCTGTGCCTCAAATACAGAGTCATCTGAGTGTCTACTTCGAATAAAGTTGCTGACAAGCAGCACTTAACTCAGAGTCTCTGTGAAATGCAGGAGTACGCAGTTCTAAGTTTCCAATCTCAGTCTCGTACCAGTGCTAAGTCATCCAGATAAAGGATAAATCTGAACAGGGGAGTGACTTCCAAATGTGTATGCCACAAGTTCCTAGAGTGTGAATTTGGGGAATTATCATTTCTTCTTTCTGTTTAGCTTGTTTTGCACTGAATGAAAACTTAACAGACTTTTACCCACATCAATCAAGTTGTTAAAAAAAAAGCATTTTTTCGTATAAAATAAATACATATAATTTCATTTTCAAATACATTATTTCATTGCATCATACAAGCAACTGTAATTTAAAATTTTGTGTCAGGACTAAAAGAATGAGTGGCTAAACTCTACTCATCTGGCTTAGTCCATTAAGACAGGCACAAAAGAGCTGTGTTTAAGGAACAGAAATGAAGCATTCTTCTCCCCGCTGGAGAAATCAAATTTTTTGGCGACGTCTGAGGAGCTCATCTTGAGCTGTAGAATATTTTAAAGAAGCTGCTTTTGGATGTAAATAGCAGATGAAAAGAGAAAGAAAAGGGGAAGTGGCAGCTGAAATAAAAGATTCATTTCTTTATCTTTATTTATTATTTACAGTCCAGAAAAGAAATGCAACTACACTCCACCCAGTGTAGGACACAAACTCAAAAATAAGACAAAAAGCCCCACTGGGACAAATTCTAACTCTGCATTTTGCAATATCTGAGCAATATCTGGCTTCCTAATCACCTTTATGTATTTCCCTGGAACTGTTCAAAGTATAAGATAATTTTAACCGTTTAAAAATCAGTCCTGTGGATTTGAAGGTGTGCTAATTAAATGGAGGGCACACAGAAGCCCCAGTGGATAAGAAGGAGTGTTTGCTGCTGTTTGGCTTTTGTTAAGCCTTTCAGCTACGTTGTTGCAGCCTTGAAAAGTTCTAGGTAACTTCTGCTGATAATTTCATTATTAATTTAAATATGAGTGCGTGGCAAAGGCTCAGCTGTTTACTTTTATTGTTTAATCTCACAGTTTGTTCGTTGGCTCCAGGAACAGGAGATGAGGGGAACACACCGTTTGCTGATTACTTGCCCATGCATCTCTTTTAGCGGGACCCAGGAGTCCTTTTATGTAAAAAAGCAAGGAAAGAAAAAAAAACATAAATTAAATTCTGTATTAGCTAGAATGTATAGATTTTATGGTCATTGTTTCTATTTTAAATTCCATTAGAACTTTAAAAAACTTCAAAGAGAAAATCTATTGTCTTCAAGGCTCAGTAAATTGATCCCCATTTTTACTTGCACTCCACTATTTCAAGCAATGTCAGAGAGCATTGCTGATACTAATAATTAGTCATCTGATTTCTTTTTTTTTTTTGTCTGTTCAGGCTACTTAACTATGTTTCACAGTATAACTTTCAGAAATACATATTTTTTAAACCAACTCCTCACATACATCTTACTCTCTAAATATCAGAGGCAGTGGTAAGAAGATTCATACCATCAACATCCTAGGCAGAGACACTCACAAAAGAAGAGACTTTAGAATAAACTTGCTTTTGCAGTATCTGCATATGTTTAAAACTGCCCTGCTTATGACTCTGTATATGGATGAACCTCAGGTTACACATGTGCAAATGCATTTGTTTGCTGATGGTTTGCTCTTCATGTCCTGTTATATAGTAGTGATAGCTCCTTTTGAAGAATTTACAGCCCTGGAACAGCTGTACATCTTATGTTCTCATATCTCAGTTAGTGCTTAAAAGCACCTTAAAATCTCCTTTGGATTATGAATGGACAGATTTTAAAAAATACCCAGCCTATTCAATGTTGAGACATGAGTTCTTTGGAATCAAGCTATTTTAAATTTAGATTTGGTCCTGGAAGATCAGGAAAGCAGGCTTCATGACCTTTAGTATCCNCAGCACTCCCCAGCCTCCTCCTTTTCCCCCTTCCTGTCCTCCTCTCAGACTTACGCTCACCTCCTCACCACACGGGCAACACACATCTGCTGATCAACAACACTCATGTGCCCACCGCTCCTTGCTTCATTTTACTTTGTTTTCTCGTTTACTTATCTACTTCAACTAAAATGTTTACATTGTACAAATTCATTTCTACAGCGTGAAAAAACTTTCTGGAAACAAAAATAAAAAAAAAGCAGATGGTTTGAGCAGATTTGAGATAGTTCTCTACATTTCCCAAAAGAAACAGGAAACTGGTGGCACAACGCTAGATCTGAGTTTGCTTGTAAAAGAGACCAAACCGTTGCAAGAAGGAAGGAAAGCAAACAAGGTCTCTGTCACTTCAGATGTCACGGTAAAATACTTCTAACATCAGCTACAGTACCGGCTACACTCAAGTCACAGTGGCTCACTGTCAGTGCAAGGTCAAAACTAAGAAAGAAAAAATATATTTCCCATTACTTAGAGTACAGAAAAGGAACCTAGGTACAATAACTGGCTTTTGCTTGAAGCAATACTAATGTAAATTATATCTGAGTGCAGTCAATTCTCTGCAGCAATTTTTTAGAGCCTGAAAATTTGAAAGTACAGGATCAACAAATCATCCATAACAATCATCCTCCTGGAATGGACAGTAATTTCATTATCCAGTAAAAACACTGACTCACCACACCAAACACAAAAATATTATTACTGAGGGGATATTCAGCACTATGCTTTCTCAGGCTATACAGAACACCCCTTTTTATGTATATGCCTCAGTATCTGTTAAAACTAGTGTGACTTGCCACCCAAATTCTGAGACTAACCTAAATCCTATTTTTTATTTCTCATTTCCATTTCTAATGAGAAAAAAAATTATGACAAAATCTTATTTTAAATATGGTAGGATTGTCATGAAAATGGAAATGTAGTTCAGTTCGTTTGAAATACCCTTTTTTCTTCATTGTCCTGGGAGTGCAGGGGGATAGTGGAGTTGGAATATTCACGTCCAAATTCCTGCTTGCAATTTGTAGAAATTGGAGTTTTTGCCTGCGTAGTATGCCCTACCAACACTTCTAAAAGCTGTCTTAAAATCGACACTGAGATAGGGAGACAAACTGCAATTTATTCCTTACCTGGTCCACAACAGAATGCTTTAGTCTGGGTATTATTACAGAACCCAGTCCCATCTCTAAGCATTGTTTAGGCACATGAACCTTCTAGAGCACCAGACTCCTATTTTCATGGCAAAACACCAACTGCCCTCCCAAGCGATACTTCTCAAGCTAACTAAAATTTATACACTGAGAATGAAATAGCTGGAGAACAGCCTAGCCTGAAATAAAAGTGCAGCTTGGCTGATTAGAACATGGGTTACTGGGTCAGCGGGGAATGTCTCAGCAGATCGGAATTTCTGCATCAGCAGTCATTGTAGAGAGACAGATTTGCATAGAGGAAGGAAAACTTTATTTTTGTATGTGATAGCTTTCAATAATTTGGTTATTATTACTAGACCCTGGTATGTAGTGTTTGCAACCAAGAAAGACAGGGAAAAAAGACAGCGTAGAGGATGTAGTGACTGGAGTCAGTATTACAGGAATATAGGTTCATTAGTACATTACAGTTGTCATGTCTGGACCCACGAGGTTTATTGCAGGAAGAAGATAAAAGCAAGACAGAAGGTGTGAGACTTGGTGACTCAGCATTAAAAAAGCGACATGATGAAAGGACAAGTAATCTGTCCAGTAAATAAAGGCCTATCTCACTTGCTCCAGTAAGAACTGAAGGTCTTGCGTCTTGATGGCCATGATCATCTGCAGCTCAGCACTCACCTCCCCTCTCCTGGGGGAGGATGGAGAGAGGAAGACAGAGAGATGGAGATGGGGTGGGAGGTAAGAGAGAGAGAGAGCCCAAGGCAGAATTGGGGAATTCTCAGTATTCGGTACACAGTCATCACGTAGATGCACTGTAGTATTCAGCAATGGCCACGTGCTCTGCAAACATATTTAAACAGACAGATTTATTCATCTGCATATTAAAGGATGCCTCTATGTACTTTGGCACAGGAAGCCACGCAATTGTATCTTATTTGGCAAGAAGACAGAAAATTGTTACTCTTCTTACATATGCCAGAACATGTGCATGCAGCTTATTTCAGAACAAGAAGTTTGGAGTTTTGGTAATCTCGTAAGAGAGTTGGTTTTGAAACAAACATGAATTCTGGGCTAGAAAATACTTAATTGCATATAGAAATTGGTTTTAATCAAATCAAATTGATTGAGTTAGGAGATTCTCCAAGAGGGTCCCCACGTAGTATTTTTTGATTTATCTAAAACTGAAAACTATTTGGATACTGTTCAAGCTCTGGACTGAGCTGGAGTATGAATTTTTGGACAGGATATTAAAACCACCCTAAGAAGAATATACAAAATGTGATCATTCACCTGTGACAGCTGAACCTGAGATCTACAAAGAAAATAAATGATGAGAGAAAAGAATGATCATAAGCAAGAAGAAAGGGGTATGGAAAGAGGGCAAGGCTCCATTTTGCATAACTCTTCCACTTGAACTCAGCAGAAGGTTGAAGAACTCTGGGCACAGGCTACCAAATTAAAGTTCATTGTGTGCCATATGAAATCTGAACATACTGGGGTAAAGGTCTGCTAGAAAGAAATTTAAGCAATGCTTTGAAAAATTGATTTGGAATCTGTCCCTCGTACAGGGCACCAGAAAGAGAACATTCACTGAATGCACTTGCATTGATAAGTGATGACTCGCTACGACTGCCATAAAACACCGACTGGTGAAGGCATACCCAGGGCTTTACTTTCTTACACTTCTGCTTCTGGAGGCCTCGAGGAAGTGCAGCTCAGGTATAGGGTGAAGTGGATCCCAGTTTCTTGCCTTAAATAAAGAACTAAGAATAAATGAGGTCTGCAAGGGAGGACAAAGACAACCACAGCCTGGTACCTTCTGCTTTTCTTATTGCCTACAGTCGATGAACGAGCAAAAGAAGCACACACTAGAAAAACCAATGTCCCAATGAATAGAAAAACCTCACTTAAGCTAAATTTTTCTGTTCATTCACCAGAGACTTTTCGCTGGCATTTTAAACAAAACCTCAGTCTTCCAATTGCCATTAGTGGCAAAGTATTTGTCCACGGAGGGAACACTGGGATCCACTTCGAGTAAGAAAACAAGTGAATTAGACCAGGGGAAGGTCTGAAAAGCCCATAGTTTAATGTGAGAACTGTCTCTTGACACACGTGGTTGTAAGACTGTCACTTTTCACGTTAACAGATCTGGACTGCCGGAGTAAAACAAGAAGTCTGTGAAGCCCAGCTGATGAGCCTGCTTCCCAAACCAACGTCCCTGCAACAGTCCAGCTGTATGCTTCTGACAGGTGAGCGGTCCACAGCGGTCAGTCCCTAGGAGGAGGTCTCTCCCCGTTTCTGACCGGATGCCAAATTACACACCCTGGGTACATCGTGACAAAACATGTGGTTGCTTGGTTACCTCAGGAAGAGACATCACTGACAAGTACATCTATCATAGTCCCAGCTCTCTGATGCTGCAGTCTTTGAGGTATTCTAAGAAGAATATTCTACCTTTGAGCAAGCAAGGGGGGCTTATGGCCAAAAGGCTACTCAGGTATGTGAAGAGAACAGAGTCTCTTGCAGTCAGATGATGGCACCTACTGAAAGCGAACACAGAAAATTTCAAGAGAAAGAATGGGAGGCATATATGTTCCCCTCCCAGAAACGACTGCAGACAGCTCTGAATCACTGGAAACTGAGAAGATGACCGTGGGACAAAGAGAGGAAAGGGTGGTTTGCAGGAAAGGGTGGTTTGCAGATTCCATTTCTCACTCAGTTTCATTGAAGGACCCTCGTGCCACGGGAATTCACTGCCACCTGGCTAACCTCTCTGTAGTTGAGTATGACAAACCCAAAGTCTAGATAGGCAGAAAATGTCACACACAACAAACATTAACGCGCAAACCCGCTATGTTAAAAACTCAGGTGTAATGGTGTTTATGTTCCTTTGATTCTTACCTCTAAATCATTAAAAAATAAATGTGTGTCAGCAAGATTAAAAATCATTTCTTCCATTCGCAGTCCAAGGGTCACTGCCATTGGGGGATCCTTAAAAAACAGAAAGCAAGGTTAACTACTTAAATACCTTTAAGTTATATCAGAAATCCTTTAGAAACTGCTGTATACAAAGTGTTTTGAAAAATTAACACTGCAAGAGATTTCTCTAAAAGCCTTTCAGGATTAAGCTATTTTAATATAACACGACAAGAGGACACTGCTGGACCTGTTAGAACATTTGGGGAGATGGGGATGTTGAAACACCAAGGTTTTTGAAAGTCAAGGCATTTGTATCCTGGCTAAACTGACAGAGGAAAACCTGGTGGCCATATGTAAACCTCATAAAGGCTGCTATAAACAGGGAAGGAACATCTCACAAAAAGACACGTGTAAGAAAACCAACATTTATTATAATAAGGATACACAACATTTTTCATCCCTGAGCCTTTTCTAAAAATATATAAGTATCTTGCCTGTCAATTTGTGGGCAGGAAAAAGCTGAGTCATGGAGCAGTAACTTATTTTTTGAGCCAGTGCACTGAATCAGCAGCAGAGGTGGGAACTAAATTACTCCATGTGATGCCCAGCCCACTGCACAATTCCTCTGATCTCTTGGCTTTTCTTCCCAACTTCTGGGCACACAGAAGTCCTCAAGAAGGTCATGCTAAACTGGACTAGGAATGGTAGTGATCTCTATGAAATTATTACTTTGTAAGCAATTATCCTACACTGTGATACAAAGGTGTGATTTAAGAGGCCTTTTCAATTTCTAGCGTCTGTGCTTTATAAAAATAGAAAAGGTAGTCTGAACCTATGTCCACTTCCCAAATCGAGTTTCAGTTTGGATAAATCATCACTGCCTTGCCTGTTCTTAGGTCGATATCACTTATTTCCCACACTTTCTGCTGTTCCAGTAGGTATGCTCAAACCCTGCACCTGGTCCTTCACCATCTCAATATCTACCCTTCTTGCACGCAGGCACTTGCTGATGAATTTCCAGGTTCTCCTTTATGATTTTATTGCAGGTATTCATTCAACAAAGCGCCTGTAAGTGTTCTTCTAAGTGTTCTTCAGCGTGCCTACAGTCTATGGCACAATTCTTTAGGTGGTCCACATGAACAAGAAAGCATATGTAAGTTTCTTTGCCACAGATCATCCCTTCATTTCTGACGAAATACAGGATTCCTGTCCCTGGATGAGATTCATTCAAAATGTTGCAGCTCTTCATAGGTCAGCTTCCACACTATCAAATCACTCTACCTCAGCAAGATACCACAAATCTACCGATCTGCAATAACAGTTTGAGAGCATTTAGTGTACAGTAAATGTGAGATAATTAATTCAACTTTGCTAGGCTTACTAGGAAAGAGGTTAAGCCAATTTGTGTTCCCTTACATTTGTTTTAGAATAAGAATGCACACGGACAGTTCCTGATACTTCGCTGACACGCAGTAACTAGTTTGACCATTGCCGTAATCATCTGCCTGAACTTGTGGGGTTCAGTTAACTTTTTCATGCTTGACGTACTGCAATGGATTTTTAAAACAGAACTCTTCATCTCCTCATTTAAATAAGAAAAAAATTTCCGTATTTCATCATTTAATCTCTGATTGACACTAACAAGTTTTCAGAAATCCTTTCTTATATATCTTGAGATTAAAAGTCTAAAAGTTTACTGGCATCTGGCAACAAAATCACACAAACCCTCAAATGATCATTTGTTAGTATTAGGATCAAAGGCTTCCCAATCAGGATCAGACATCCGCTACTCCATGGCTTCGCAACGACAGAATAAAAGATGGCTTCTACCCTCAAGCACTTAAAAACTAATGATAAAATCAGAAACACAGACATATTTTGACCCTTGCTCATGAAAAAGTCAGACTTGAAGGGGAGAATCGTGTACAAGAAATTGTAATGATCCAAAGTTAGACTCAATTCTCTGGCAGTGAAAGAAAATATTTTTATGGTGACCCATGAACTGGTCTAAACTACCTTTCAGAAGTTAAAACTAAATGCAGTGCTTAGTAACATAACTCCATCCCCTACATCTTCTGCAGTCTTGTTCACCGGATCTGAAAGTCATGCGGCTGAAGGCAGCAGCAATGCAAAGGTCAGTTTTCTAAGGGGATGATCAAGGAACACACGTTAACAGATATGCAAAAACTCATGTAAGATACTTAGAACACAAATCATCAAAATACTAAGGACTCCTGAGAATCCTCACCAAGCCATAACGCTTTTAGCAAAATGTCATCATATATAAACATGTGTTTCTCTCTCCTTTCTCTAGTGTTTTTTTCTGTGCACAGTAAATTATAATTTGCTCTTCCTAAGTACAATATAATAAAGAGTATTTGCAATACGCTTCCTTACCTCAATCCTACAAACACTAAGGCATGTGCATAACTTTATGCACAGGTGGTAACTCATTATTATTTATGTTAGCAAAGTTATTCACTGGAGTGCTTCCAAGACTGGAATCTCAGACTTTTGATTCTCAGCTTCCTCTTTTTTTCCCCTTCCGGGGTAGAAGCAGACTTAAATGCGGAAATTTGCTATAACATATTCCATTATAATCCAATTTATTTTTACAGAAACTATCAACTATCACAATTTCCTGCCTTGCCTAGTATAGTTGAAACATGTAAATGTGACAAAACTTTTATGATTTTCTTATTAGTAGTATTTTTGTAACCAACTATGCCTTTATTACTGTTAAAATTATATTTCCTATGTTCCTGTTTTGACAAAGGCATGTGTAGGATATTGCTAGGTACTATATGTAAAATAAACCAAAGAGAATTCATTTCAGCTTAACATGAAATCAGTCTGGGATCTCTCCATAACAACTTCTGCTAAGTGTCACTGAAATTGAATTCTCAAGACATGAACAATTGTTCCTTTAATAAATTGGCCAAAACTTGCACTGATACTGTTTAACAGGAATTAAACATCACGTTCCAGCTCTTGCCATGTTAAGTTAATTCCTTCACATACAAAAATAGACAGAGAAAGCAGATTTGCCAGGGCCTTGTGGTTTTATAATGTTTGCACAATGTGGAGGAACATCCCAATCGTCGTTTTTACTGTCTTTCAACTTGAAGCAGAAGTTGCAGACCGACTCAAGTGGCACAAAGAACTGGGTGTGGAGAAGAAAGCAAGAAACGTGTATAGCTGATGCAGATTTGAGCACAGCAAATTGAGAAACTGAATAAAAGACAGACTGAACTTCTGCCAAAATTGTATTTTGCGCTACTCTGCAGAAGCGTACACAAAAGAGGAAACAATAATAATAAAAAAAAAATCTGGAAGTTTTCCCCGGATAATTTGCAGAATAAAGAAGCACAACTCTTTGGCCCTCAGAGGCACGATTCTAGCCAGGTATCATTAGCGTGCAAAAGAGTCAAGACCAGCCACAGCACTTCTGTATACCAAAATACAAATGACTTTAGTTACGTTAGTATAAAGACACTAAACTGGAGCCAGACTGTCTGTCTGTTGACTTCTGGACTAGACTGGTCCATCCACGGGCATGCTTCCTGGGAGACTAGGTAAAAATATCCTGGGAGGACCAATATTTAAATGTTTTGACCAAGAGGAAAGTGACTGGAATAAACCTTCAAAAGCTCAGTGTCCATTATTGGAAGAAAACTATTCAGCATTTTCTTGGAAGTTCAAGTTTCAGCACAAGATGTTCAAAATAATTTAATTTCATGGAAAAATAATGCAAAGACACCAAACTTTTTTTTATAAAATCTCCGAAAACAATAGGTAAATAGACTGTCAGGTAGATTCATTGTGACAGGAATTTGTATGCAAGAAGCCTTAAAAGTAAGCACAGAAACAAGCAAAATATATGGATAATATTGTAAGAATAGATTTTCAATGGGTGGCTGTCCTGAACAGATTTACAACAAAATCGACCTCTGGAAAAAGTGGAAATGCTTAAGTCAAGTACCAATATTTTAAGCTTAAAGACACTTCCCTACATTATGTAGGAATCTCAGATTTAAGTTCAGCTCTCACTCTCTCATAGGGGACACTTGTTCCCAGGAGAGTTTCCTGAGGGTGGCAATGGAGGAAGAGAATAGATCTCTTCTTAATAACCATATCTAGTGGCCGGTGAAGGAAAACTCATGTATTCCATAGGGAGTTTCTTTTCCACACTCTCTAGAAGGTGGTGGGAAAATGGACTCAGAGGTCTCAGACAATGTGGGAGTGAATGGAGAGCACAACTGGAGGTCATGAGAGACACGCTATTAATACAGTCAGACAAAAGCATATTTATGAGTGAATTTGGGAATGTCATCATGGGTGCTAAAGGTGACAAATTTTTTCTGTTTAATGACTGGACAAGCAAAAAGTGAGCAATAAAAAGCTTCTGAGCCCTTTCCAGAGAAGTGTACAAGGTTAATGTGGTCTCCCCGACAACTTTGTGTCATTGGCAATGCTATCAAAAATGCCCAAATGTGATGATCAAGTGTAGATTTGTTTTGATTTTTGCACTTGGAAATCACATTGTTCCCCTTCTAAGGTCTCAAGGGACTTTCATTCTTTTTTAACCAGTTGCACCTTGAGTCACAGCATTTATCTGGGCATCCTTGCCCTCTGGATTGACCTGGGAGAAATGAATGAAATATAAATTGCTCAGAGGTAGGAAAAACTCCAGCTTAATCAGCCTTAAATCAGCAAGAATAACTGGAATGCAATGGAACAAAGAACACACACTGTTCACAGGGTATAAGAATGTACCTTATAAACTTTTAACAGATGATGACATCTCCTAACACATGTCCTGTCACATCAACAAATCCTCACTTAAGAGCTCAGCATTGTAGAAATCTGTATCTGCCAACTGGTGATCAGCTGCAAAAACCATCACCAGCCACACAAGTCATAATATAACAGCTCGAATGCCAATGTTCATAATTTGCTACTGCAGTAAATACTTAAAAATAGAAATGTACTAGTTTTATGAAGTATGAAGCAGATGAGCAACGAGCGGAACAACAAGACGTACTCTTACTGCTGGGAGGCAGCATGGTTTCCCTGAAACTAAACAGAGGCGTAGTGTAGTTTTTATTCTCTTTTTAAGTTAGCTCTGACCAGCCCAATAAAATAACCCCTATGCCAGAAGTCAGACAGAAACACCCACACATAGAAAACGGCAAGCCACAGAACATTCCTGTGGGTAAGTTTTATATTTTAAATATCAAAGTAATGCACTGACCAACCTCTCGCCAAATCTCTCGTACTTCAGTGGAGTTTAAAGCTGTACCTTGTTGGTGCCCAGAGAAGAAGCAGCAATTTGTACTGTGTTTTAAATGAGATGCTTATGGCTGCATCCAAGAATTTAACTCTTTCAGCAAATCACTAGTTTTGTTTTTAACATCATTATTGTAATAGCCCTATATAATTCTCACATCAAATAATTATCACACCATGCAGAGTGCTGGACAAGTATATACCAAGGAGAGTGTCAATTCTCAACTTCAGTAATCCCCAGGTGTAAGTCAGAAATCTGTTGTTCTCTTGATAAACATATGACCTGAAACTTCCTTACTGGATCCAGGCCTTCCCACATAATCTCTGCAAACGAATGCCCCCATTGCCTATGGAGATGTTGGTTTGCTCTTCCTTTTTCTCTTCTACTCCAACCACTTGTTAAACTGTAGAAATCTTTTGAAAGAGAAACTGTTTGTCTCCTGGTACGACTGCAGCTCTCAAGCGCTCCTGCACTCAGACATATGGCCTGGCCATAACTGCATGACGGCCACGTCCACATGCTGCACCTCCCTCGCTGCATTCTCTGCACAGCCTGAATTGCAGCAGAGCAGAGAGATTAAAAGACTGAATGTTTTGGTTTTGCCTGATTACTGCAAGAAATAAAGAGCTAGTGGAAAAGGAGAATGAAAGTTTATATGTCAAGGAGTATATGTGAAACAACTGGAGGTGAATATCCTTGCCTGTCTGTATATTCACACAAGCTCTAAACCCAGCACCTCACCTCTTGGAAGTATGAAGTGAGCACACAGTTTAAGACGTGTTCCCTTAAAGCAATGTTCACATTAAAGACCCATTAATCTCATTTAGAGTATTTAAATTTGGAGGAAGGGGAAAACTCCGCTTTTCCTGTGATTTTTTTTTCTGTGGTTTCTTTTTTGGGAGTAATCTGATTATGTTATACAAAATGGGCTCACAAAATGCATATAGAACACAGTATGCACAGCCTACCATCTGTGTGACATTACATGCCTTTATTTTTTAAAACCACCACAAATCACCACAATTAAATCATTTAGTATCACCTGTATTTTACACTATTCTGAATTTTTTTTCATTGTGAAGTAACAACTTTATACCACCTTTCCAGGATAAACAGCTCTCTCAACACTTTTGAAAGACCTATGTGCTCACATGTCTTCCACTGAGAACCTCACAATTCATGGACTATTTACTCTCATAGCAACCCAGTTCTCATAACAATCCAGACTTCAGTCTGAATTAAGACTTTGTTTACTGATGGAAATCATATGCAGAAAAGATAAGGGCCACATCTGCTAAAGAGGTCATGCCCAGAGATTGACTGAAGTCCAGCTGTGCTATCTTTCCCTTCTCCCTTTCTAACCTCTCAGGCACTTAGGCTCAGACACATCCCATCTTAAGTTCAGGCAACACTTAAATGACATGCAACAGTTAAAGCCTACTCATGATAAGCTCTTCCTATGTTTCCTTTCCTACTGCTCTAGCCTCCTTGCAGTCAACAATATATATTTGAGTTTCATTGGCAATTACTCATTACCTTCCCAATGAGTTCTCTATAAATATGACAAAGTCTTATTTATAGAGAGTCACTGCAGGAAGGAAAAAATCTACTACTTTTATTTCACAGTCTCTGGAAAGGAACACATTTCTCTGCTTGTATGGATGCCACCTATCAGTACAAAAGAAAAAGAATTTTACTTAAGAATTCCTCTCCATTTGCTTCATGGCTGTTCATGACATTTGTTTACTGATGCTGATCTCAGCACTGTAACTACATTAATTTCACTTGCCCTGAGATACTCTTGGTTTATAAGAGCCAACTTTACCTGCTGTCAGTACTACTGCCTATCAATATGTCTTTACTATTTCTAAGGACTCTGTATGGAGAGTCAATTATAGCAGCAGATGTGCTCTTAAATAACAATGGTACTGGGATTTTTTCAAATATCCCTACTCATAACAAACTGAGAAACCAAGAGGAATTACATTTCTGTTGCTGTCTCTAAGACAGTTTCCAAAGTTATTCATAGATGCCTGTGAGCTACAAAATGTGCTCTGATTTTTAGAACTTTGTATTAAAGTCGACTTCGACTTTACTCATGTACTATGTGGATGGTGTATGAGATGTAAACAACCTAAGGGCGCAATCAAAAAAGGATGAAAGGAATGACTGCATCACTGCATCACAATTCAGCAAGTTCTGTGGCAGTCTACGGGCTACACTCAAAAGTAATGTAAGTGTTCATGTTCAGCTAGGTTTCCCTCTTGTTTTAATAACTGTAAGTTAGAAATGGTTCTGACAAAGTCACTGCTGTTACAGTGTTTGAAAAACAGTGGAGGAGGAGTTTTTGACAGAGTACTGAAACGAGCGCTGTGATTTGGCACTGTGAAGCTGCAAAACAAGGCCGTTTTTTACCAGAGATTAATAACTACCCTTATCTTAGCATTCCAAAAATTCAGATTTTTGCCTGGGCCTGTGAGTTTTCCTATTAGCTTTCTCTGTTAATAACCACAAACAGCTGTCTCAAAACACAGAGGACTGCCCCATTCGTGGTTATAATCCACAGGTCTGGCTTTGGACATTTCTAACCCACTGGCTGGGGAGGTGTGTGTGGAAAACATTTCTCTAATGTACTGTTTCTCACCGCCTTTTCTTGACCGTCTGATTCCTGCTCAAATAAAGAGGCAGGAAACTTCCGCTAAACAAACACTTTGTCTGACATAGTATGGACATGGTTATGTTCTTAAAAAGAATTGTCCCTGTCCATTTTCTTCCCTTCCATACGCTTGCCCTTATTTTTTGTTTTATCCGGGCCTTTAGCTCTAGGTCTCCCAGTAGTCGACTCCTGCTGCTACACGCTGGTCTTCACGCCAGTTCCTTTTCCCCTTGCCTGAGCACCACTCCCCGGGCTCCTGCCGCCATCCCAGCGGGGCTTGCTGCTGCCTCAGCAGCACAGCTCCTGCTCCTGCTCCTGCAGGCTGCGACTGCCTCTCTCTGCCTCCCTCGCTCTTCCTCCTGCTCTCCTGCTCGCTGCTCCGTGACCTGAACTCCTTTTGGATCTCATCGGAGGGGAGAGGATGCGTACAACTGTCTGCTTGGAAGAGGGATTCACTCCTCGGCATTACTCACCCCAGAGCCAGCCAAGGGAACCAAAGGTTCAACGGAAAAGCTGGGGAGTCAAAGCATAACATCTGCATCTGGCACTGAAGCAGGTCTATCTCTTACTTGCTCATTCCGACTCATCAGTTTTCCCATAAATTCACCTATCACTCAAGTTTATTTCTTATTTCTTCCTCTACGCATCCAGTCCATTATTTTTATTTGCCCATTACCTCTATTATCTCCCTGCCACGTCTCTTCCAATGTACCTCAGGAACTCATCCTTGTTCCTCTAGAAACTCTTTCCTCATTTGCAGCATCTGCTTCAGCCCTGCCTCATATGTTGTGCTTAGTGTCTGGGTCTGATTTCCCTCCTTGACTTTTTCACATTAACCCTCTGAAAATGCGGTTTACTCTACACTTTCCCTCTACCTTCAGCCAAGCCATGATGAACGTGGAAGGTGAAAAGCACGTACACGTGCAGCCCAGACAGCTCTGATACAGTGAATCGATGTAAAACTCACGGCTCGCATACCTTGCCATACTTCTGTGCGTAGGATCCTGTGAGCAGCGAATGAAAAACTATGATTGTTTCATCCAAATCCCAAACAAATACACGCTGAAAAAAGAAGTGGGGACAGTATTAGTAAACAAATAACATCAAAGTCCCACCGCCATCCCACCCGGGGGGCAAAAAGTCAACTCAGTCCTAAAGTTTAACTAATCACTTAACCTAGCAGGTTTTCGCTGAAAACCCCCAAGAACAGTGTATCATGGAAGTAGAGCAACATGGAGAGTAACTTCTGAACTCTTCAACCATTTTTTGTTTGTCCCCTAAAAAGCTTTTCAGAAAAGCTGCATAACACAAATTTCAGAATCGTGATGGGGGTCAAACATAATTGTTAACTTAAGGATAAACAGCACTCTCAGATACTTCTCTGCAAGTCTTACTGATTAAAGGTTCTTCTTTATTTCTCCTGCACAGCTAAAATTAAGTCATGGGTAAAAGTGCTATATACCACATATAATGTCATACAGAAATTAAATAGTATTAAAATGGATTATTCTAACTCAGAACAAAGAAAAAAGGAAAGAAACTCCTTATATAGCTAAGGGGTTCATTTTCATTGATAAACTATAAAACAAACAGGAAAACTGAAGTATAAAAAGTTAAAAGTCTTTTCACTGGAAAAGTAAAATCCTTGAAAAGCAAAAAAATTGTAAGTTTTTGTATAAAAACAACGGCATTTACATTCAGTGCCTAGCACTGCAGCCCACCCTGCCACCCCAGGAGCGGCTATGTGGCCAGCCAAGTCCCAGCAACAGTGTTGTCTTCTGCTGTACCCAGTGCCGGGCTGGTGGCAGCAGGGGACACATCGTACTGTCAGGCAGCGTGTTCCCCTGATGCCAGAGCTGGAGTGTTTCACACACACACAGGCACCCTGCTTCCTCCTCCTCCTGTCACTGTAAAGCAGCGTGCTGCTAACACAGGAGTACTAAGAGTGTAATGACTCCGTTGCTAAGAGGTCATCTGTGTTTTAAATCGTCACCCCATATATTAGGCAGATATATTTCTTCACTAAGGCACTAATCTTGCACATACTTAAGTACAGCCATAACTTCACTGATGTAAGCTGCCCCATTGAAATCCACTGACATTCCTTACAAGCACAAGGACAAACCTGTGCATAAGTATTTGAAAGGCTAAGGCCAGATGATCCTGCATATTTACACTGCATTAATAAATACTTGTCATTAAGCTGAGCAACATACTTGAGATTTCCTATTCAAAGAACTAAAAGAAAATGTGACAATTTTGAATACAGCAGTCTCACATTTTTGTGGTTCTACCACATGAGAAACTGAAAGAGCCGAAATCTTAGAGCTAAAAAGTGCAAGGCTGAATCGCATTTACTTTTCTGACTAACTTTGTTATAAAAACCAGTAATGCCTCGTTGTACGTGTGTGTTAAAACAGTAACTAGTATCTGTTATATTTTGTTAGTGAGACTGAGTCCATGATGTTTTCCAAAATGCCTTAAGCTATTTCCACAGCTGTAGTTTTCAGAATTTACTTTTCATCAGAAGAAACCTCCACATTACCATTCATCAGTTACCGCAGGCATACCTCCAAGTCACTGTCCGGAGGGGGTGATGGATTATTCTTCCGCCCTCTACCCCGAGACTTTGACCCAGAACTCCTACACGTTCTCTCATCAAGATCTTTGATTGGCGTGGAGGGGCTCTGTACTGTGTCAAACTCCCCTGTAAAGTCAACCATTCACAGCAAAATCAGTACTGGGTTTTTAAATAATGAACTTTTTGTTTTCTCATAGCTAGACATGTCTGTATGCAAACTCAACCACAAGATGCATCTAAAAAAGTTGTATAAAATGAGTGATAACGTGGTCTGTCTTATGTAGATAGAATCTGCAGACGCCACATACACTTTTGACTTTTCCAATGAAACATTACAAACCTTAGCAGAACAAGAGAAAGATTAAAATGACACATACGCATGTGCAGACTTACATACAAAGACACACGATGACATGCAAAATATTGATAGATCCAAGGAATATGTATTAAGTCACACTAATGACTTCTCAGAACATACAGCGCCTTTTAGTGAAAGTAGTTCATTTCTCATGCTTGCAGTTCAGCTAGACTTATTTCTAAGCCCTGTGTAACTTTTACCAGAACACCCTTTGGCACATGTCCACACACCAGAAAAGCGAGTCAGCTTCCTGCTTCACCTCCTTCTCCCATGTCACCTGCTCTTCAGTTTGGTTTTTTTTCCCCACATCAACTTTGCCCATAAATTGGCAGAGGAAAGTCATAATATAAAATGTAATATTCCAGTTACTACCAAAAAGAGGTTGAAGTCATACTTGTTTTATTCTGATCATCTTTCTCTAAGTGTCAGCTATTGTCTGCTGTACGAGAGAAGATGGGCTAGAAGGACCATTGGTCTGGCATGGCATAGTTAATCTTAACACTCTGACTTTCTGACTAACACCTCTGACTTACCTGTTTAATCTACTTGACCTCTGCTGGTAACAAAGGACTTTAGAGGTAATCACAAACCAGTAGCTACACAAGACAGACAGACTGTAGGAAGGATGGCGTGGAACTTCCCCGTACAAAGTACTTTTACGCCACGGCTCAGTAAATGGAAAATATACTTTACTTCATAACACAGTACTTCCAGTGCCCTTTTAAAACTGCTAGCAATAAATGCAGTTTGGCTACATTTCCAAGTGCTAAATGACATAAATCCTTCTTCAACATCTATCCTATTAATGATTTGATTTTTCTTCATTAAAGAAGGGAAGGGTACAGCTTAGATCTGACATCTACTACAGAGTTTGATTCAAGGAAGTCCTTGTGCTGCACATCATTGTGCATTTCTGAGCCATTTTGGCAATATTTGTTAGAAGTGCTCACGATGGCACATCTGCAGAATAAATTAACATTTGGTACAAAAATTTCCCAAGAATCATCTACGATGCATCTGCTTTTGAGCTGGAATCTGAACGTTATTCATTTTTACAAAGGAGCATCACTAAGGTCACCAAAGTCCACCAGGCAACAGAGAAAGTGGCCAGCAGATCAAGAAGAGTGATTTTTCTGCTCTGTTCTGAACCTGCAAGACCACGCCTGGAAAAATGTCTGATTCTGGCTCCCCAAATGCAAGAGAGATATTCACAAACTGGAGCTAGTCCAGGTGAGGGCCACCAAGACAGTTAAGGGGCTGAGCGCATTGTAGGAAAGGCTGAGTGACTCTTCACAGAGGTATACAGAGAAAGGACAAGAAGCAACAGGCAGAAAACACAGCAAGGGATATTCCTGTTAGATACAAGATTAAAATCCTTCACTGTGAGAGTGGTCAGGCCCTGGGACAGGTGCCCAGAGAGGCTGTGCATTCTCCATCCTTGGAGATATTCAAAACTCTGTCAGACACAGCCCTGAGCAACATGATCCAAGTTGGCTCGTCCATGAGTGGGTTGGACCAAAAAGCCCCGCAGAGGTCCCTTCCAACATGAGTGACTGAATGTTTCTGTGATCTTCCCTGAGACATTCACCTCATTCTGCCTCCACAACAAAGAAGAAAACAATTCTAGTCCAGCAGGCTCTAAGAAGAAAAAAAAGACTGTAGTATCAATTAAGAGTCTGTGCTTTACACAATAGTTAAATTCTTCATCCCTTCCATCATTTATTTATCCCTTACAGTGAACCACATACAGAAGATTATTAAAATAAATACACTGGGAAGATATATTTATGTATCTTGCCTGGAAAAATACTGTTGTATTTCTTGGAAGAATAAGATTTAAGCCCATAATGTCACATTCCTGAATGGGAGCGCTAGACATTGTGAGGAAAGAATTCAAGATTCAAGGAAAGGGGAGAAGAAGAGGAAAATTAGTTCCCAAGCCTATTGGTTAGGCAATTTACCTGAAGAAGGACATATCTAGGTTCCACTGCCTTCTCCAGGGCACACTGGTTTATTTGACTGAATGACAGATATATACGAAGTATAAAGCCATATTTTCATGACCAAGAATCCACATCCCTGTAGCCTCAAGAGGAAGTTGATGAATCCTCCACGAAACAGGAGCAAATCAAATTTGTCTCTCTCACTTCTGGGGAAGTACTGAAATTATTCTGCTGTTGCCTGGAAGAAGATACCACTACTTTTTTCTCACACCAGATTATGACTAGTCCAACATCACAAAACCAATGTGCTTCTCTGCTTGTGCAGAACAGAGTCAAACTTTGAGGCAGCAGTTAAGAAGAGATTTTCAGAACTGCAATTTGAGAATTTATTCCAGATATCATTTTAGGTAGGTCTGTCCTAATTTGAATATATGCATATAATATGCATTCCACAGTAATTTCTTTTTCAGCTAAACCTCTTATTTGCCAAGAAATGATGGGAAAAATGAGCAGCCATAATAATATCTAATGAATAACGTTCCCAAGCTGTTTTTACTTTGTCCCTACAGAATGGAGAGAGAGTTCTAGTTGACTAATCATTTCTATTCCCAGCACGGTGTTGATGTCAGTAAGGACACTGCAGGCAGTGGAGTGATCAATAAGGTCACATTACTTTAGTTCTTTCTCCATAAGAAGAACAGCAAAATATACTTTGGTAAATGTATGAAAAGATGCTTCATAACCAGAATCCTCATGCAGCAAAAACCTACACTGGCTTCAAAAGAAGTTCTGAGTGTGCAAGAGTTCTATACAAAAACATACTTTCCTAGATTTTTCTGACAGAGTGGAAAAAGTATCCCAAAACAAAATCCGAGAAATGAAAAGGCAAAAATTAAGTAAGTAAAGATGAATGTTTACATTTTTACCACAAAAGTTTTCATATTTATAATATTTCAACATTTTACAACAAAATCAAGACTTATTTCTACAGTAATGTATCAGAACATCTGTTCTCAATGACTGTGTTTACTCTAATCTACCCCCAAAAAATTAAAAAAGGTCCTGTTCTAAATCATCTCTCAAAATATCCAACAATTGAAGTAAATACCTTCCAATTTTCATTTTGCATTAGCCATTACCAGTTGCCCCAGGCTTCTGCTTGGGTCAATGCTGTACATGATTACATAACTATCCATTAATCAGTACTGTAACTAATCACAGTACCTTGTAAATTCTAGATATTTAAAGCCAACTTTATTTCATTACTCTAATCTCTAAATCAGAATGAGCAGCTGTCTCTTACTTGAACACAAGGTATGCATCTATTTTAGAACTCCAGAAGTCAGTACTGCATGTTTTTTTGAACAACTGTAGGCTTAATTGCTTGATTTGCTTTTTACCAACTGCAGGCTAAAGGAGCAACTGCATTTGCTTATCCTCTGTTTCCTTTAGAAATGAGGTCAATGCTGATAAAAGGAAAACTTATTAAAAATACAGCAATGTAACATAAAAGAATGTGAGAACTTCTAGTACCAAAGAGTACTGAAAATGTTACCCTCATGAAGAATTGCTACTGCCGCTCATATTAGAAAGAAATGTTTATTGCCATATTAGAAATTTTTTAGCTTTTCCAATATTCAACACATGCCTAACAAATACATTTCACATCCTCCTTCTACTGGAACTATGAGCAGCATCAGAGATGCAATAGGGAAGGGGAAAATGTTAAAATCAGAACATGGAATGACCTCTTTATCACAGATGTTCATGCACATACTCATACACTGGTTCATGTCCAGCATGAAGCCTTCCATGCCATGGAGACCTTGCAGCAGCTCCAGTTAAGAGGACAGGGAGTTACAGCACCACTGTTAAAAGTGGAGGTGGTCTTTTATATCCAGAACACTGTTTTCAACTTGTAGTTTGATGTGAACATCCCTCCTCCCTGTTAAAACACTGTTGTGACACTTAAGCAGGAGAAAAGAGATGAGGGCACCATCTGCATAGAGACCTAATGGCACCTCCTGGAGAAGCTGTAAAGGGTGACTTCATTGTGGGTACCAAATTAAGAGAGACCAAGCTTGCTGCATCCCAGTAACCCAATTGGAGCTAATATACTATGAGGGATTCACCTCACTTAGCTCTGGACATATGAAAGTGAGGTGCTTAAACATGAAGTTTGTACCCACGCCTACTTCCTCTACCAAAATTTTATCTGCCCTAGATTAAATGTACTCATGTATTCATCAAAAGTACTCACAGGTACTTACCTCCTGAGACCTCCTGTCAGGATTCATCTGACTTACCCTAATTTGAGATGAAGTGCCCCTGAAGATATCTATTTGTCTCACAGATACTCTGTGGTAATGAGCACATTTTGAAAAATCTTAATGTAGGGCAGGCACAATACAAACACAGAAGAGAAGTCCATGGGAAGGGTAAGGAGCTGACCCTTACACAGATGTGGGATGGATGAACTACTGAGCCCCTTCATACTATGCTTATGATTTTACTTTTGTCACATATTCTTACCAGAAAGAGCAGCCAGAAGATGGCTTCAACATTACAAACCCTTTTTTCCTGACTTTTAATGTGTTACTGCTTGTTATGAGTAGCAGAAAGAGTGAAGTCTATTTCAATTTTCATCACATTTTCTTTACTCGATCAACAAATAAAATCATAACTGATATTAACTCTTGATCCGATAGGGCTTTACGATGAAAACAAGAAATCCTGTATGTGTGGAGAGTACTCAAGGTTTTGACTAGTTATTTGAATTAATAGCTAGCAGAGACTGACAGAAGAGTGAAGTGCCTTGCTGTGTTTAATTTTAGGTTTTAGTTGGAGTAAGTCTTAATGACTGAGCGATAAAGTCCTGTTAGACAGCAAGTGAGCATGGTGAGTGCTGAAGCTCTGCAGTATGATCTACTGTATCTGAAGTGATCTTCAAGACACTGCACCTCCCGGATGGAAGTTTATTTTTACAGTGACACAGAAGGGCACAGGCATGTCATATATTCTCTAAGTGGGTGTTGCACTCTCAGAGAGGGTTGTATGATCAGTGCAACACTTCACAGAAATAAGGACTATGTGGGCAGATTTGTAAGTTTAGATGCACAACCTACTTAACAGGGAAACAAGTTAATATGCTTAAACAATCCACAAGCAGGAAAAATTCTTAACACTTCATAGATGTGAAGCCTTCGATATTTTTTCAGCCTGTTTGTAAGATTCCTTTTCCTTGTCAATCCGATTAAATACTAAGGATGTTTGTAATGCATGACAAATTTATACAGCATTTCTAGAAAACACAGATACACAAGGGAGAGGCAATATAGGAAAGTGATTTTCTCAAAGAAGAATATGGAGGAATAACAAAGTAAGAAGGAAAAGTACACAGGACATACACAAATATCAAAACATCACTTTGTGAGTACTCTTGACACTCTTAAAAACATTTTACATGTGATTTGTGTCTGTTACGGATGTTCTGCAACTGTTGGAATTTCACTTGATTTTAAGATACCTTCTAGCTTTTTCTTCCTGAATTTGCATTCTGAGAGTACCTAAGAACAGTTTACACCTTCATCAGAAACCAAGGGAATGTGTATTTTCCCATACCCGTTCCATACCATACCATACCATACCATACCATACCATACCATACCACACCATGAACACCTGCATGCACACACATACATGCACTTTAAATAAAAATCAGCCCGAGGAAAACAGATGGCAAGGAAAAATTTCAACTCATGCAATTAAAATTTCAACATTTTAAGTAAATTTAAACAGCTTATATGAAGCATGAGGCCTTGCTTATACTTTTCTACACAGAATTACCCTTCCTTTGTACAAATTCATTATTATAATACATTAGTTTTTCTACTGTACTTTTCAGTGAGATGTTGCAGTTGCCAAGATGAGAATCAGGAAGATTTATGCCACGAGTTGATTTTGTGATTCAAGCACATTTGCCCCCTAATCAGAGCCTAATCCAAAACCCAGTTTGTTAGTCTTTTTATAACTGTTCACAGTCTGAGTAAGACAGATACTACCCATGCTGCATGAATGAAGCCCGCGTCCCTGGAAAAGATTGCCCTAAGAACACGGAGCCAGGTCTCTGACAATCGATAACCTCTCCCATAGATGCTCATACAGAGTCTTAGTAGGCTGCCTAGGTTATGAATATATGACGTAATCTGAGCTATACCTTTAAGAACTTCCTATATAATAGAAACAGTGCAGGAAAGTGAGCATGAAAAAGCAGGCTCTGTTCATCCAGTAAGGATACCACACTTGTCTGATTCTGACTGTGACTTCCTAAAATAGCCCACCAAGATCTTCATAGCTCTGCACTACACTAGGCATAATTTCAAATACATAACTTTAACTTATCTTTGCTTTAGTCCCATTTATATTAAATGGGGGAAAATAAATTGGTGAGATGTTCAGCAACTTAGAAATCTATCATAAAAAAAAAAGAAATCCACATTAACATTTGTGTTTTCACGACACCTAGAATGGAGCAGGTAAATGACTGTGAACTGGGTACTAATGATAACGAGAAAAACCGAAGAGCTGCCATTACCCAGCAGCGGTGCTGTAGGCACACAGCTGTGTAAAAAACGACTGTGCTGCAGTGGCTGTGCACAGGACAACAGAGCTGGGCAGGCAACGCGTGTCTTCCCATGTGTCCTGAGAATGTTCTTTTTGGAACTTCAACTACTTCAATGCTAGTTTTTTTAAACAGACTTGTGCTAATAACTGACTGCTCTATTCTTACCTACCTAAATTTGTGATTTAGGAAACACGGCTTATAGACATTTGAATAAAGTCCATGTACTGTTGCTGGCATGATTGCGGCACAATTAAATGAACAACAGTATCTTGTTTCAAATTCTTTACAGCGACACCTCAGAACATGTAGACGGATACAGGAATGCTCCACGCTCAGTAAGAGGAGAGCTTACTGAATTTTTATTTCAAAATTTACTAAAAGTTTGTTTCCATACGGTTGTTTTCAGTACTAAGATCCTTACCAGACTGTTGTAACTTTTTCGAGCCTTCTCCTTCCATGGACAACTATCTCAAGTCTGCAAATAGGTTTATTTGACTAACAAACAAACTAGACAGGTTTCCTAACTAAACAAAAACCAAAGCTTATTTTGGCTGGTTTGCATGATAAAGTTTTCTGAAAGGCATGAGCTTAAAATGTTGATATTCCAACAAGGTGGATATGGAAATCTGTCTTTATACAAGTAGAGAACAAAATACAAAAATTGTTTTCACCTGAATGCAGATCTGTACCTGGTTGACTAGTCAGGCCAGGGAGAGAGTCCTGTAACTGGTAGGTTGATGATGATGAAGAAGTGCCATCAGCCGTGTTGTTTGAGGTCATATATGCACCATATGTTGATGCTGAGTAATACTGTGCATATTGATTTTGGCCAAAAGCTGTGTATGATGGATAATCCTAAAACAGCAAATGCAGCAGAGTACTTAATTAAGTAGAGTTATGAGTGATTTTTCCATTAAGTATTTCTAAGTGTGCAACCACAGGACTTTTGCAAGAGTTTGGGGGGTTTAGTTTAGATTTCTTTAAATTTAAGGATATTTCACATTTTTTAATTTACAGACATTTACTAAAAGACTACTGGAAGGTTGCTGAAGTATTTAAGTGCCAAAAGATGCAGCCAGGCTTCCACTGGGATTTTGATAGATTTCTGCAGAAAATAGTTGAACCACAGTGAGTCTAATTCAGCATAACAGATCTGAATTAAAATAACATGCTATCATTGGAGTTATATAAATCCTTTTGTAATTGACAAAGATGTTAATATTCATACCTGTTGTGAACTACTGAAGTTTGTAGAATTTGAAACAGAATTGTTTGCATAAATAGTGGACGATGGTGTAAAACTAGAACCTAAAATTAAAAAATACAAGTCACAGTGAGAACTTGCTCGTGAAACTAAATAAAATCCTAAATACAATATTCCATGTTAAGATATAGACGAATTGGAAGAACTAACAACTTTTATTTTCTGTTTAAACAATAAAACATTATAATGAAACTTTAAAAGAAATGAAATGCTACTTCCACACATACAGGCATACACTCCTCTTCACACCATGCAAGGAAGGCATTGGTACTAACTCATTACACTGATCAAGAAAGCATTTTTCAATTTATTGCAGGGTCTCACCTCTCCTCAAATACTGTTTTTCTCTTTTACCTTTATTTCTAAGTTCTAACACTTTGGTGCATGTTCATGTATAGAACAAAAAACATTTCAAAGAAGATTTTAATGATCCGGGTGTTTTCAATCAATCTGTAATGAGGCATGTCCTTGTTTTCAACATAAGACAGATGATTCATCTTGTAATTTGTAATATTTAAGGGATTAACTGTTGTATAAGAAGCTTAAAAATTATCCAAATAGAACAGGTCATCAATGATCAAAGAGCAATAAGTGAATTAATAATCGAATTATAAATGAAAGAATAAATATGAATTAAGGAGAAATTCTAACAAATTATGTTAATCCAAAGAGAAACAAGTATCAAATTATGTCATACTCAGAAACATGGAAACAAGGAAAAGTAACTTGCATACTCTAATACATACAGCAAATGCTTCCCATCCTGACATGTGATTTCACCCCATAAAAAAATGAAAGTGGAAATAGGGACTGCACTGCATGACCAGATCTGAACTAACATGGCAAAAATGAATACATATATGCATATCAGTACTGGAAAAAATACTTAGCTTTAAATTTTAGAGGTAAAAGTAGCTGCCAAAGATAAGCATACTTGCCGAAGTTCACAAAAATGAATGGAAAACATATCATGAACACGAGGGAAGAGGCAGCCATCGGAAGCAGTGGGACAGGATGAGACCTGACGGCAGTGGCTACTCACCTGGCATCTGATAAGAGTAGGGTGTTTGGCCTGGCTGTGGGGTTGAAAACCCTGGGCTGTAACTGAGGCACCCGCTCTGCAGTGGTGATTGGGTCTGCGAGAGCCCACTTTCCGTCTTGATGCCTGGCAACATTACACCCAAATCTGTATAAGAAATTAATTTTCAACTGATTCTTTAAAATATTTTCTTACAGTTGGGAAAATAATATTAAAAAAACCAAAGAAACCATTCATGTTGGCATTGCTCTAACTTCTACATAAGATGAAATAATAAGAGGTCAAATACCGTAAGTGGGTAAGCTGTACGGCTGTCCTGTCTGTGAGTAGGCTGTATAGACCGCTGGTTGCTGCATTCCTGAATACTGCGTTTGTCCGGCATAGGCAGACATTGTTTGAGCTGCTGGTGTAGAAAGAATGTGTGGATAGGGCCTAAATATTAGGAAAAATAGCATTACTGTGGCAACAAATACTTTGTATGTTGATTCAAGCAATAAAGTAAAGAAAAAGGTTTAAAGATGTCCAAAGGCACTTCATTTTTCTGCCAACTGTTCCTCTTCTGGGATTCATTCCATCCCCCAGCTGAAAACTACTCCGGCCCACATTCCCCAGGGCATGGTGAATATTTTGTGCTGTCCTATCACTACAAGTTAATTCTCAAGCTACTGCATCCAGCCCTAGGTGGACTGTGCCACCGCTGTACAGCTCGCCACCTTTGAGCCAAGATCAGCCCGCTTAAATCAGAAAAACCCTCACGCTTTTTTAATCCAGTGGAGGGAAACTTTGACTAGAAGAATAAAGGAAATACAGAGGTGAACATTAAAGCTACTACATTATGTCCTCTGTGTATGATTCTGCTTCAACAGACATCTAACCTCTGGCTTCAACGGGAGATGGACTGTGCCCATGGAGAGCAGCATGAAAAATATTGATGGCAATACTTCGGTAACCAGATGGGCTTTGAACATTTGGAAAACATGGGCTAGGAAAAAGGAATGGAAATAAAAATGGTCTTTTATTTATAAATACTGGGGTTTTATAGAGAGATTGAATAAAATCAAGTTTTAAATTTTTGCCATCCAGGGTTGCAAAAACATACAGAGAAACATTTATCTTGGATTGTTTTGTAAGTCAAATAAGACTTTATGGACCAAGAGTTGAATAAATACACTGCAGAATTACGCTAACTGAAACCTGACCATTAAAATGACTACATTTCAGATTCTGATTTTTTAAAATTTTTTTTCTTTCTAATTGGTTCAGTACAGTTGGCAGCAGCAGCTATCAGAAAAGGATTCCTCATTAATTTAGATGCCAATAAATTATTACAGTACATTAAATATTCTATTAAATCTTGTAATGTATTTGGCGAAAAGCAACAGATATACCTTGCCAAAACCTGTTTTAAGTGGAATAAGGTGCACTGTTCTTAGTTCAGGCACTGATTTTCTGTATCAATAAAAATTGGCTATCACGTTATGAATGCAGATTTGTTAAAGAAACTTGAAAAGGTCTAATCAGCTGCAATTTCAATGGTTTCTCCATATTAAAGTCACATAGGTAGTTGTATCAAATGCACGGAAACAAATAGATGGCACACTGGAATGAAGAACCCTTGTGCACAACATTGATCGGAGGACAAGCAAACTACTAGCCTGCCAACTGCAGCAGTTTCATAAAACATTTTCAGTGCTTTTTCCTAAAGTTCCCACTCCTGGATTCATGTGATTGCTCAAGTCTGCTTTCCCCCCAAAAAAGGGAAAGAAATTTTCTATTTCTAACAATGCCCATAGACTTAAAAATAATTTTTAAAAAAGAGATTAAAAGCTAACCCAATTTATTTGATTTCTAAATCTTATGATATCAGAGAAGGAGGAGGAAAGGGTGGTTCATGATTGTGGAATGTTTGGAAGTGTTTGGCAGTACTGGCGCTGGGAGGGTCTGTGACAGGGTTACCCCTCAGTACGCATCTTATACATGCAATTGTGATTTCTAAATATAAACCGTCTTCTTCAAAATATGTCTGTATACGTTGGCAGCACTGTTAAGATGCTGATGTCTGAGAATGTAATAGTCTGATTATTTCCTTCTGTTGTGCACAGATATTCAAGGGTATTTCTTGTGCAGCACTACCGTACTGTGCAGAGCAGGATCTTACTCTGCAGCCATGTGAGGAAAAAAAGTTGGAGAGTGAGCTATAATGGAGTCAGTACTGAGCGTTAAGTATTTTCCTTTCCCTCTGTTTCTTCTGCTGATGAACACTTGTTTGCAACAAACCACAGAATTGCCTACAGCCAAGGTCAATTCCCTGTAAAAGACTAGAAGAGGTGCAGACACTAACTTGGAGGGATATATCTGCGGAGAGTACTGGTGCGCTGATCTTGGGCTGTAGCCACTACTTGTTATTACTGCAAAACAGAAAACAAGAGTACAGCAGTTAGAAATATCATGACCAACACAGCCAAACAGTCTGAATATTGCAGCAACATCAGCAGACAAGCTTGTTGAAATGGACAGCTTTTCAACGAAGTAGATAGATGTCACCTGAACTGCAACATCTTAATACAAAAATTAAAAAACTCCCAAATCACTCATTGTTGTGCAGAACTCTCTAGTTGGCATGGGTATGTCGTGCTTTTTCACCTTGACTGACATGTTTCTGAATATACTGCAGAGACAATTTCATACATAATCTGATCCACACACCCTAGATCTTTCAAATTTGCAAGTTGTATTAAAATTGATAGTTAAAAAGAATCTTGTGATTTAACATATGGTATTGCATGGTACTGAAATAACAAGCACAAACTTTTAAAGTCTCACATTAACCAGTTTAATTTTAATACGGATATGAAAAATACATTTTATATGGGTGTGGTTAATTTTAGTCAGTTTAGGAAGATACCCGATTGCCTATTAGAAAATGAATACTATTCCTTAACAACAGGCCGACTAGAACGTAGCCACTAACAACAATATTTTTATTTCAACAGTAACCATAAACTGTCCTGTCCAGTAGCCAACCAAATTGTGTACGCCTATAGTATTCACAGCTGCATTCTTCCAAGAAAACTAACAGCACAATAGTCATATCCCATTAACATTTAATTCAGAAGTGGTGCTCACACTGGATTAATTCCAAGTGTTTGGAAGTTTCTCTTTCCTTTAGCCATCTGTCTTGACTAAGACAGATGTATTCCAAATATATGTACTCTAAAGTGTCGAACCAATCCCTTCAGAGCAAATCCATACTGGGCAAATATACAGAGTGTCTTTATTAGGCCATCTGCTGTTCATTCACTTTTCAAAAGATTAAAGTAGTACACAACGAAGCACTGGAATTTCTTTAGTCTAATCAATCATAGTTGTACTTCAAAGTGTACTCTCTTCCTGGGTTGCTCGCAATGGTAGTAGAAATGAACTTTCAGAAATACGAGTGACAAATAGGTTTAGGTTTCTAACTATTTTATGAAACATGATGTATTTCTGCATCCAGGGCTAATTAATGTCTTTGAGATCTATTGCTTTGAACATATGCAGAACTTCATATTTTTAAAGCTAGTTTAAATGCATTTAGAACATGCAGGACTTAAGGCAAATACAGTAGAAGAAAAACAATGACCTTTTTAAAATGTGCAGTAGAGTATGGCTCGAAAATAAAGAATTGGATAATAATTTTTGGAACATGTGCCACCAGATTTCATAAAAGAGTTGCTGACTGAAAAGATACTGAGGGTTTGCCTGTGACGGAATTCTGCTGAATTTAATTTTGTGTGGATTTTTTTTTTTTTTTGAGAATGCCTTTCTGTGGTTTAAGCTCAGTCCACAGAGTGATTCACCGGGTGTGCATACAGCTATTCCCAGAGTTAGACGAACCTATAGCTGTATATATCAACATAATCAGTCCATTGATCTCTAAAGGATGCTCTTAGTTATTTAAGGCTTGAAGAGTAATTAGTCTTCCCTGTTGTATCTCCATGATCTTTCTAAAGACAAGCAATAGCTAACAGAGTGACCTTGGTGATTCTCAGGGCAAGGTGATCCATTATCAGCTTTTCGGATCTTTTTTTCCCATACTGCTCCACTTTTTGTCTGATCATTTGCTGGATGACAGTCCATTTGATTAATTGGTTTAGTGAAAGCCCATGTACCATTCTACCACACCTGATGTAAACTGCAAAAAACGAATGACTGCTCATTTAAATCACCTGAGCTATCAAAACCTAATGTTTTTCAGCAAAACCTGTCTTGCCTGCTTTTTTATTCTTTCTGCATATACCTTATTTTATAAATTCAGACAAGAAAATAAAACACTCTTTGAATGTGTCTAGTTTTAATTTTTTATTTCAATTTCTCTGATGATACTGCCAGTTGCAGAGAAGAGAGGGGGAAAAAAAAAAGAGACATGTACCCTCAAAGTAAATTCTGTACCTTTCAAACTAAGAAGTCTGTTCCTTTCACTCTTTCTCTGGTAGCTTGTCCCATTGATTTGTGCACTACGTTTTAGACTGTGAGATGTCTGAGAAGCACAGGGTGTAAGGCCTACCATATGAGAACATTATGACCGAGTGGGGTCTGTGGACTATGTCTGTATCACATAGATCAGATTGGTAATTCTAAGGGTTATTAAACAACTTTCGCTGCCAGATAGCCTGCTAACTCTACTTCTGAGGACTGCTGGCAATGCAGGAGATGATAGACACACGTTGTTACAATTTTTATAAGTGTGCTACTTTGTATAGCCATTTCCGTGAATGGAGTTAAACACTGCTTGAAGTTGCTTATATTAAAAACGAAATCAAAACTGTTTCTTCTCTGAAAAACTCAGATATTTCTAAGACTTCATTACTTGAATACACAGAGGAATGCTCCTCAGGGCAGGTATAAGACCCTTGATTTCTCAGGTCTCACTGCAGTGCTGAGGGCATATTCCAGCCCCGACTAATGCTGATTCACAGAGGGGACAAGAAGCTGACAGCCAGTTCTTACCAGTTACCCTGTTAGCTCAACTGGCCAAGGTGGCTGTGGAGAATTTAAATGACCATAAACTGTTCTGACCGCATGTGTTGGGTTCAGTATATTAACACAGGCTGGAATTTTCTACGTTTTCATTACGTATCTGGAAAATTCTGTGCAAAGAGGTTAGGTTAAAAGGAATTCATTTAAACAACAAATCACAATGTGTACACACAAGGGGACCAAACAGGTTGTACAGCACTGGCATTTCCTAACTTAGTCTTTATAGCCTTCAGAAATTGTTTTCTATATCCTTTTTGTGTGTAATAAATACTAAGTAAAAAGGATGATGAGAACTTCAAATGTCTCTGTCTCAGCTCCATTAACACGATAAACAATTCTCAAATTAATCCAGTATTCTAAGCAATATAAACACAAGAACGCATGCACACACAGTACAACAGCTGCAGCAAATTCACAGAGTATGAAAATGCTCAGCTGAAGGCTGTTCAGCTCTCCACATCTGTGAATACCCACCCAATGCGAGTCCGCTGCAGGACTAGAAAGCTTCAAATTGAGTATACTGCTATTAATTACCAACCGTCGTTCTTTGAAGAAAAAGGAGGAGGAAAGAGGGGTGCGCAACGTGACTCTCCACTTAGCTAACCCTCACTAAAAGCCATAGTTTTTCCCAGGGGCAGCTCTGCAGGACAGAGGAACCAGAGCCCTGAGCATGAGCTGCAGCATGTGAGCTGTAGCCCTGAGCAGGAGCTTGCCCTATGGCCTGGGCAAGGCCACTGTAGCAACTGTCACTCTAAATCCAAGAGATCCATGTACTTTATTTTTCAAATTTTCAATCAAAACTTGGGGTTCATCACAGTTACCTGTGAAGCCTAATCTGTTTCTCCTGCCCTATGCATTGTACAGTCTGCTTGACCATCACTGTCTGGGTTACAGACAGTCATTAGGGACAGAGATGGCTACTTTATACCCCACAGGGCTTATTTAGCCTTCTGCTCAGCTCCAGGACGTCACGGGTTTTGATTTCTCTTGGAGCATGGAAACCAATTTTAACGGGTAGAATATTTGAAGGAGAGGGCTTCTGCATGGTAGACTCTCAAATGGGTCTCAACACAAGGATTTCTCTTTGCACCCATGTTTCCTTCCATAAAATATTTAATAACAAACCTAAATCCTTCCCTACGCAACCAAGGATTCTGGAGTCCTTTTGATCTACGCTTGTATAAGAAAGGGTAGGTGATATCCCTGCTAGTGGCCTACATGAATAGGCATGCTCACAAAATGAGCTCAGAGGTGCTCTGAAAGCTGCAGTAAAGTACTGGCATTATCACCTTGTCACAGTAGGGAATAACACATGTATGTAACTGATTATTAGGAAAACCCAAACTGTTCAGTGTTGGGCTTGGTTCTGCATTATTTTCAATTGCAACTAGTTTTTCTGAAGTGACATATTTCTATTGTTCAGTGTTTACTGTCTTTGGCAACCCATTAAACTTCCCAAATCACCAATTAGGTTAAAAAGCCACAGAAAGACTTTTTTTTGTAAGTTTTTGTTTTTCTTTAGCAGTTCTTCCCCAAAACTGAGCCAAACAAATTGTCCAATTTGCAAGTACTAGTAAAAGGCAAGTGTGAAAGTAAAGGACTTGCTCTTAATGAAAGGCTCAGTGCGTTATCAAGGCAGGTCTGCATCTCACTCTGATGATGAAGACTGCACATCACCCAGACAGGTAGACTATTGATTTCCCACTGTGAAAGACCATATTCATTCAATACTTGAATTTGTGGCCTAAACTGGGAATCGAGTTCGTTTTTCTGTTGAGCATGCAGGTTGCTAACAGACAAATATTATTGTGCAAGGCTCAAATTCCTGCCTTTTTTTGGAGGTACCAATTGTTTCCAAATCTCTGAAG
The DNA here is from genome assembly GCA_013398225.1 of Steatornis caripensis. Classification (NCBI taxonomy): domain Eukaryota; kingdom Metazoa; phylum Chordata; class Aves; order Caprimulgiformes; family Steatornithidae; genus Steatornis; species Steatornis caripensis. The sequence goes on from VZSC01011943.1 coordinate 222,769, forward strand.
TGTAGAGATCTCAATGCTTTTTTTGAAGTCAGTGGATACTAATGGGTGAGTAGAACCCCGGGGAAATCAAGCTGTTACTCAGCTATCTAAACCTGAACAGGAGGCCGCAATTTTTGGCACTCCTTCATGAAAATGTTGCCTTAGCCATATTCTACACATGGAATCCAACTCAGATGCAGAGCCTGATAAATTTCACCAACAGTGACAAAATCATATACATGGTTGGACATATAATCTGTAATTATTACTAAAAGAATTTTAGGATAGTGAAACAACAGAGTGAAAAAGAAAAGCTAATTTTTAGCCAAGACTATTAATTTTTTAATGGAATTTAGACTTTAAGTTCCTTAAGAACCTAAGGGGTTCCTATCAATATAATCATGATGAGGACAATGTTTTTATTTTTTTCTAATCAGAAACAGTATACGCTTGCTTTACATCTCACAAGAAACCTTTTCTTCAGGCACTAAATTTTGTTATAAACGCTTTTCTGAATAACCAACTTCAGAGTCTATCTGCATTTACTGATGCCTAAAAACCAATTCCAGAAACATAAACTCAATTTTTAAAACATTTTTATTACACAGAAACATTGTGATTTCCAAAATATTTTAAATAGAGCTTGACTGCCTAAGTCTACCAAAGTAACAGGGACTTTTCAGTCAGGCCATCGCTGAACTGGTATTTTCAGATGCAAAATATACTCTCCCCCCTCTCCTTGTTAATATTATTATTACCAGGATTCAGTTTAATGATTAGAAGGCAGTTCATCACCTTTCAATAATTTATAGGAATCTACTTAAAATTGCTGTTTGTTTGAATTTTTAAAGAAGAAGTAACTGAAATTTATGATTATTTAAAGTAAAATATAGACTTTTTTCATGGAAAAAAAGTAGCTTATGGCAATCTGGTCAGTGTTTAAACTAACACACTGCTCATAGGAATAAAAAGATTAGCACTGAAATATAAACCTGAAGATTTTGAATTTTACAAATCAGAATGTCTGCTACAAATACAATCCATTTTTTTTCTTCTTAAGATTGTACAAGACTAACATTGAGAAAAATCTACAGTACACTAACAAGTTTATTACTGTAAGATTTTTGCATCCAGTACTCATCTTAGGCATCATTAAAACTTCTTTAAGATCATAGCTCATGAAAATTGTAGATTTTCTTTTACAAAAATGAAAAAGCTATTATTATGATGATGATGTATTAAAATGTTACTTTATTGTAGTTTTTTAAAGATTCCTTCCATGCAGTGAAATGTTCATTAGTGAAGGTTATTAAATGCTGTATTAATGTGCATCTAACAATACGTGATCTTATTATGGCTTTACCTGACCCAGTAAAAGTGTCAAGCGATCCATCTCCAGTTGTTGTTGTTGTTTCACTGCTGTTCATGGGTTCTGTTTTGACTGCAAGAAGAGACACTACATAGAAGAATAAGTAGACATGAGATGTTACTTCTAAATTTATACTGGAGTCTTCATGCCAGTCTCGCTAGCGGTAGCCCAGTTAGAACAAGCATGCAGCGCAACATCTTCGACCTTTGCTCTACCACCATACTGAGACAATCTACACTTGCTCCATCTGGAATGGCCATGCATCGACACAGTTTTTTATCTGTGCGTTCGTCTATCTACAGGTTTTAGCAACTGGAATATCTTCTGGGGAGATTTCAGCCTGAATCTAACAGATTCTAACAATTCCCTAAGAGTAGTAGAGAGGAAGGAAACATTAGCTGCCAAGGGATGTAGCACATAACAAAAATAGTTTTGCCTGACAAGTAAAACAACAATAATAATAATATGGTTTCATGCTCATATAGAAGCAAATTACTTTCACAGTGTCAGCATTCTGTCTTTCCCCTTCCCGTTTTACAGTCTGTGGGGGGCTTTATGAGCTAGATGACCAGGAAGCGATTTTCCATAAATGAAGAGAGAAGTTTAAAAGAAAAAAAAAGCAAAAGAAGTAGAGCAGGACACAAACAACAGCCACGACAAGTCAGCTTCTAACTCAGATGTTAGCAAACATTTGGGTCCACTCTGAACTCAAACTATTTCTTACGGATCATCATGCACTCTTACCATCCATGCTATAACTGAAAGCACCACAGAGGCAATCTAGAATTTATAGTTTAATTTGTTAGCCCAATAGACCATCTGGCATGGACTTTTGTAATGGAGTTTGGGAAACACCCTTCTAATTGATGTGGTAAGAAACAGCAGTACAGAATACATTGCAGCTTTTACTAGGTATTGGACTGGCAAATGTGGAAACCACCAAAATACTACCACAATTGCTTTGCGAAGGCCAATTAGGTGTGTGTGTGAGCATTTATCACATAAATGCAAAAAAAGCAACTTGCTTATAGATACCACAGGACCGGTCGCTGCCCAGGAGCGCAGAGTGAAGTGACAACGAGGATCTGCACGGGCCACTACCGTGGTCGTGTGCCAGGTACGGAAATTCCAAGGACATAGTCCAGGATTTGTGGAGCAACCTTTGCTGTGACATCTGGGCTGGCAGAGCCCACCACTCCCAGCAGGTCTAACATATGCCAAGCAAAGGCATTTTGGGCTAGCTAGTTACCTGACGCCTCTGTCAACATCACTGCATCCACGTTTGACTTCATTGGTAATAGAAGGGAGAGTTTCATGTTCTGAGCTGGCAATGTATTTACAAACTATGGCTCAGCTTCAAGTCACCTAGCTTAGACATATAAATTAGGCACATACTAATCTCTTTTTATGTCCAGTTGAGGAAGAGAGATAATTCCAGAGGGGAATTTTGTCCAAATTCAGCCTGAGCTGCCCTCGAGCTCACCACCCCTCCTACAGTCTGTAGCCAAAAAGGTAGTGTATGAGCTCAATAAAGGATTTGGTTTTCTCACGGGAAAACAACACCTACAGAACCACACTGCTATTCCTCCCTGTGCCCGTTAGCACAACGAGGACCTCGCCAGGAACTGCACAGCTGTCAGTACAGCCGCCTGTGACGGGCCTTGCCTGAGTTACCTCTCCTACGATATGACACCCCGTTTCCAGTCACACTGCTTAGGGGCCCTTACTTCAGTAAGTCATGCTGCAGACGTCTACAACTGCACAAGCCATCTACCCTGAATTCAAAGGCACACCTGTCAAGCAGGGAACATTTGAGAAATCGGGACGTTTTTGTGTCCGTGACAGGGAGAGTGCCTCACAGTGCCATTGGTGCCCCACTGCTAAGGAAACCAAGTAGCACTTTCTTACACAAGTTATAAAATTGTGTCTTTCCATTTACAATGCTAGATTAAACAACATTTGAATTCGCGTCTTTTAAATGTACACTTCTTCTCATTATCCTTTCTCGTTAATAAAACTGCCACACCCATATATTCTCCTTGAAAGCAGCAGGATATTAATTCAATATGAAATCATCAGGGAAGAATTTTAGCCATGTTTTTTTCAAGCTGCTGTGCACTCCTTGTCATTTTGCAGGCTATTAGCTTCTGATTTAAAAAAAAAATTGTGATGAAAATTACACAAAATCAACAAAGTCATTCACAGGAGTAATCAACCATTCCTATTTCTCTGTGTAGATGAGAAAGATGTTATTTTCATCAGATCAAAGAAATATACATCAAGAGAAAGCTTAAGGGTCATCTGTCACAAAACAATTGCCTCCACTGAAGCTCAGGTCTCACCATCACGTAGAACATGTACTGTTGCCTGAAGCACGAAAAGTAACTAAATTAATTTGCCTTCTGATTACTACATACAGATGCCTGCATGAACTTCAGTAGGAGAATGAAAAAATCATACTAAGTTGGAAAGATCTGTATTTTCCCCTCTGAAGATCTTTGGTCATATTTTACTTTATAAGATGCATGTCTCTCTCCTCTGCAGAGTATGGACATTTACCTACATGAAAAAAACCTACTTTTTAGTACCTTTATCTGTTTCTACTCAAGAAGGTATTCCACAATATATTGCCTATACTGAGCTACAAACCTATGTTCAGTACTGCATCCAGAAAAACACTCCAGTATGCACCTAACTTTTATTTAACGAAAACTTCGATAATGGATTGAAATGTTTGCTTTAGAGTTGTGCCTAGTTCTGGCTAATGCCAGCTGTGATGCACTTTAATCAGCACCAACAGTCACCATCTTTTTCTCTCCCTGTCAAGCAGAAAAGGATCTAAACCAAAATAAACTCTCGCGTGTACTTAACTTGAGGAAAAACATCATATTGGCACTGTGTTTTGTTGAAAAATACATGCAGAAAGTATTTTTATATGTGATTGATTTTAAACAGTTCTACTTTGTTGCATTCAGATTTTATCACAGTAAGGAATTAATCAAGGTCTTTCCTCAGTGTAGCTAGACATTTGGACCACTACCTTTCTTTCTTTATGTTGCATGTCATTAAACCAAAACAGGAAAAAGCACAAAGCTAACTAAAAAAACTCCCAGAATTCTAACAGCTGACCAAAAACACAGGAACATTTAAAGTTGATATAAAAATAAAAGCTGACATCAATTAGAACGACAGAATCCTCCCTATGTTTCCCACATGCGAGACACAGCATGGTTCTGATGATACTACTATGGCAACTGCTCTAGATATAATGCAGAGACTAAGTGTTTGAACCAGCACTTTGGATTAATACTTTAAAGACTATACACTTAATATTCTATTCTTTTAAAGTGCAGATTAGTTTTTTTTTTTTTTTTAACGTATTGAATGAGTAAAAATAAAATGAACGGCAATCTCAAGCTGGAAATACATTTGAGTGCACACTAAGACTGCACATGCTAACACAGTAGAGCTACCACGATGGTCAGGGGCTGAGGCATATGATGTACAAGGACAGGCAGAAGAAGCTGAGCTTATTCTGCCCTAGGAAGAGAAGGCTGAGGGGAAGGTTAATTGCTGCCTGCAGCTATCTAACGGGAAGGTGCAAAGATGACAAAGAACAAAGGCATACTCTTCTCAAAAGGTGCCATGTGAAACAACAGGAGGCAACAGACACAAGCTGCAGCAAGGGAAAAATCCAATTAGATTTAAGAGGAAAATTCTTTGCCGTGAGAGTAGTCAGGCCCTGGGACAGGTGCCCAGAGAGGCTGTGGCACCTCCACTTTGGAGATATCCAACACTCAGCTAGACGCTGCCTTGAGCAACATGATCTAACAACAAAGTTGGCCTTGCTCTGAGCAGGGGCTGGCCCAGCTGACCTCCAGAGATCCCTTCCAAATTATTCTAAGACAATCTCGGAATACAGCTCCCAAAGGGCAACAGCTTCTACAATGCAAGTTCTTCACTGGATGAAAGGACTTAGCAGACCAACATGACTACTACTGTGCCAACCTTTTTTTTTTTTTTTTTCCTAATGAATGTCTCTGCTTTCAGGACTGAAAATGACTGCAGAGTTTTAAGGGCAAGAGATGCTACCACTGGGCATTAAGCAGGACAAGCAAGTGCAATAGCTATCAGAGCAAACAAGTCTGACTAAAAGCTCACGTAAAACAATAAACCGCACAGCTTGTCATAGGAACGATTTTCCTCTTTCTTTTAGCAAGTCTTAAGGGGTTTCCTAGGAACATACTCAACTAGAAGCACAGATCTAAAAGTTCTGCTGCCTATGGAAAATCAGATTTAATGCAAGTAGTGCAAGGACTTTCACACTATATTTCCTCACTACTGATAATTAGTACTTAAATTATTACCTTCCACATTTATCTGAAAATGCTTAACAGTTAACCGAGGTGACAGACTAAGTTAGCTCAATCCCTCCTTAAACCTGAATTCTTGTAACTGAGCAGGAGCATCCATACGGAATCAGCAATTCTAGTGCAAACGATCTTTTGTGCTGAAGTCTGAACTTTTTTGGGGGTAAATTCCCTCTGGATATGTGGCTTACAAATGGCAAGCTAATTCTGAGGGTTTTTTTAAAAGGAAAGTTTTTGAGATTTTCCTAAGTTTAGTCCAAACCTGCACAGTTTAACTTGTAGAGCTTGTAGAGAGTCATGGTGACACACGTTTACACCTATGTTTAATCCCAACAGTGTCACATATATAAGTATTATTAATCATTATAACTCATAACAATTAATAACACATGAGGAAACTCATAAATGAAAACAACAGCTTGGAAAATCTGGCCAAATGTTCGTAAAGTGGCAGGTTTCATGCAGTAGCTCACTAGACATAAGCTTTAATTAATAATGAAAGTAGTAGTAGGAGTAGTAACAATAATGTCAACCTTGACCTGTGCTCAGGTAATCATGCAATGTTGTACCTAAAAATAAAACAAATGGGCATTCTATGGAAAATCCATCGGTCTGACTTCCAGCAATGCTGACTACTGGCAGTTCCCAGCAATGTTGATCACCACAGGGCTCTCCCAGTCTCTCAGAGCACGTAGACAGTTAAGCTGGGTTAAATTCTCCTTGGTCATCAAATGACCAAGTTTCAAAGTATGGTAAGAGAACTACTCATTGCAACTTCCTAGCAGTTTTCTGTCTGTGGGAAAGGCCTCTGGATAGGGGTGGGGGGAAAAAAGGTGGAGAGGGAAAAAACCCCCCGAAAATGTTCAAGCCGCATAAGAAAAGAACAGAGCAAACCAAGAGAGATGTTACACAGCAGTCACGGAGACACACCACCACACGCATGCATTGTACCAGGGTCTCTCATACTTGTTGCAGAAGAGGGAGTACTGCAACTCAGCAACCAGTCTGCAGTATTTAACACAGTCATGTTGTCTCCTGAGAACAGGAATGGTATAACGGTTCATTGTCCCAATGTCTGTTCAGGGTACGTGAATAGTCTTCAAGGCGAGTACGTGTCTTTGCACTTTGAGCCAAGTCTTTTAACCGCACTGCATTGTTTTTATAAGTATTATTTTAACTGGTTTATTTATGCAAGTATAATATACAGGCATTTAGTTATTAGTGTTCTTCAATAGTATGCTTGAAGTTTTCCCTTCTCTTTATGCTGGAATAAGGATTCTATTTAAAAATATAAATAGGTTGAACCTTAATGGTTGAGCCCTTCTCTGCAGAGCTCTGTTACCCTTACATGCACATACACTTTTTATTGACATTGACAGATTATTTTTTTTAAATAGGGATAAGTGAATAAAGTGCTTTACATTGTGGCCAGAAAGAAAAACTAAACAGAATTTTCTTGGTGCCAAGTGTTAGACTGCAGCGTATAAACTCCAAAAAAGAGGGCTGAAACTCTAGCTTGACTCATATCCACGGTGTCACTTTCATAGACACTAATGGGAACAAGACTCCATCTCAGAATGTGGTAGCATGCCTCCCACTGCTCAAATTCAGCTATGGCAGAATCTATTATCTAAAAGCATTGGAACGTCTGTGTTGTAGCTGCATAGTAGTGCTGTCCCTACAGTAATAGATACAGCAGTAATAATGAGTTACTTTTGAGGAAAATCTAAAAATTTCTTTCTGACAAACTTTCATTACCTGCCAAGAAATGGAATTCACATGTTCACCATGTAAAAATATTACCCGAGCCTAATTTAGATGCACTTTTTGGAGAGAGATTTTACATTGACCTAACTGTGTGTAGCTCAGGGTATAAGAGCAAGTTATTACTCAGCAATGAAGTATGACACAGAAAAGGCAATCTATTCCAAGTTGCCAACAGGTATAACCAAATGTTTAACGTTTTGATCTAATCAAACATTCCAAGATTTTCCTTTGCACAGCTCTACGCACAATTCTGTCTCTTACTTCAATTGGTGCAAATCAACGAAATGCTATTGGAATTAGTAGATTTACACTGGTATAACTGCCATTTTTTGATAATTCTTGCTGGGTTTATGAATAGGTTTTTGTTCATCCTTGAAATTATGTTAAAAAATGCATATAACTAAAAACTAGTCAAAACTTTCTGTGTGCCAGCAATGCGTTATACATACCTCCTGTTCCATTTGTTGTAACTGATGTGCTACTGAGATTAGGTTTATCCAGTTTGGAACTACCCGATGCATCACTACTTCCAACAAGATTATGAGGACTGGCTAGATCTTGCATTTCCATAGACCTGTTAAAGAAGAAGGTGACAGTATTTTGTGATCCTATTTATAATAATCTGCTTTTTCTATAACAACTTTTTTTTACATGTAGAGTTTGTAATGCAGCCAGATTAACAAATCAATACAGATTCCTTTAAGGTCTTCTTTGCTTTTTACCAAACCTAAGGAAGTAGCTAATAATTTGATGGGAACAGCAACAAGGCATGTATTTTTCACTTTTCCTTTAGGTGTTATGAAGTAAATGACATAGGCTTATGAAACTGCTCAAAGAGCTTGTAAAAGATGTGCATGAGGGACTGCACATATATGGATGGACAGATGGAGGGATAATTGGATAAATGCACATATACAGGTATTTCTTAGAGGAAAACGGAGAAATTAAATGAAAAGTCAGTCATTACACAAAAAGTCAGAATAGGAACTTCTGCCTCCCATTATCTGTATTCCAAGCACCAGCAGTCACTGCATCCATGCTAAATCATAGGATCAGACCATACAGGTGAACGCACAGAACTTCCATGTACATTTGGAAGATTCTTCACTCTTACAAATGTGTATATGCTTACTAGCTCACTTGATTTTTTTTTTCCTCTGGGTCATTTCTAGGAAACTTGTAAAATTTCAAGTGGATTTAGACTGCAATGGATTTCAGCATCACAGTTATACTGGGGGACTGTGGATGGCTTTTGTCAGTGACAACAGATCTGCCTTTCGCAGACAAAGCAGACAAGGAGCATTTCTTGTTAGACCGGTAATTGCAATCCAATTTGCAGTGTGTGTTTGCCTTTTCCTTGCCTCATTTATAAATTAATTATACAGATTTTTTTCCCCAAAGAAACATTTTTGCTATGTATAAGCAAAGTTGCCAGCCCATCTGTGACCGGAGAACTGTTTACCATATGTATACTACAAAGGTCAATGGAAAGATTGTCTAACGGAGCTGTAAAAGCCCAATTGCATTGTAGAAGACTGAAATGGCTAGGGAAGAGATGAACAGTTGGGATAGTTCACAAAGAATAACTGCTCCTGTATATTGATATTCTGGGCAGGAAGAGCAGTGGCAAATTGGTAAGGCAACACCCAACGTCTTAAATATTTATTGCAAGCTTCACTTTGAAATTTTCTATCTTCTGTGCTCCACACATCTTCCTAGGGGGAAAAAATGCTCAAACAAAAATCAATCTTTCCATCAAATACGGGTTTGCTGTCTGAATGTGTTTTTTTTCTCCAAGATAAGGAAAAGAAAAAAAAAACCACAGAATGAAATTGTCTCCCTTTTTGTGCTCCTAATTTTGTTGATCTTCTGGATGCTTTAGCTTGCCTCTCATTGCTTTCATTTAACCCAAGACACAGATTTAGAGCACTCCTGTCTTGAATATCTTCCAGGAAATGTAGGAAATACTACATCTCAGCTGGGAAAATGCACAAGGCCTTACGNACACAGAATGAAATTGTCTCACTTTTTGTGCTCCTAATTTTGTTGATCTGCTGGATGCTTTAGCTTGCCTCTCATTGCTTTCATTTAACCCAAGACACAGATTTAGAGCACTCCTGTCTTGAATATCTTCCAGGAAATGTAGGAAATACTACATCTCAGCTGGGAAAATGCACAAGGCCTTACGCAAAGGCACATGAAGCCCAGGCAAAAATCTCATTTACTCCAACAAATGTTGGAATCAAGCCTGAGATGCGCCTATATCCCACTGGCAGGGAAGCCTCCCCAGCAGCAGTCTGGATGAGTAGAGGAAAACTGATATTGCAGGGGGCCATGCATCAGCAGGTAGGAATCTTATAGCCATATTCAAGGAAATGCAAAGGCATAAACTGAGATTTGAGCTGCCTTGACCCAGATTTCTTCATCTAATTGCATATACCTTTCTACACATCTGTCAGCAGCGCATTGTATTTATTGTCTACTGGAAATGTGATCAGTGTTAGATGAAATAAAATGAACTCAAGCGGTTTACTAGTCTGTCGGTTTGTGTTTAGTAGTTTCTGTGCAAGGATAGTAGTTAAAGGTTAAAAAAAGTCTGTGCGTTTCCCTCTTGTATGTATTTAAGGGAGCAGGAGAATGCTACACAAAATAAACAATGTGTGTTTCGTTGCATATACAGTGTAATACTCCCCATGTGTTCACTTAGCAGTTTAAGTGCCATGACTTCCTGTTCAAGTATGATCTGCCCAGAGATATCTAATAGGCAGTTCTAGCTTAGAAAGTTTACATGTAATTTATTCTTGTTTAGAATGAAAATTACAATAATTTCTTTTCAGACAGGCATATATCATGGCCACAGATGCAAATGCTCCAGCAATATTTCAAAAGCAAAATCCTTGATTTACCTAGCTAGTGTATTTAAGAAGTATCAATCTTAAGCACTTTTCACACTCAACTGAATCAGATTTTCTTAACGGAATCAGATTTCCTTAATCTGAAATCTAAGTCCACTGATTTTCACTTGCTTGGCAAATATAAAAAATCAGACTTTGTAGAAGGAATAGCTTTTGTTCTATACCAGTATGAAACCTTTTGTGCAGAGAAGTATTTTATTTGCTTTATATTTGTTTTCTATAGCAAATGGCATCCCAGTTCACAGACACCGCAAGTTAATTAACTAATACTATTTTTACAGTAGTACATTTACAAATAGACATTTTCTCTGCATGAGTAAAAGATAGCTTGCACCTATTGGTAGTCTATTAAGGATGAAAAGGATATCGAAACCAATCAAGACTTTCACAAAACCATGTCTATACATTATACTTATCCTGGGTGCTCTATCCTGTGTGAACAAGTAAGGGGATGATTTTAATGTATCCCTATGTAATTTCTTTATCCAAGCGCACGTGTTACCTTCAGTGTAACAGATGTCATTCAATTCACCTTTCTGGATGCATTTAGTTTACCTTTAACCTAAAAAATTCTTGGGAAGATGTAGCAGACCTACTAAAATTTTACAGTTTCAGTGAGTGGAGGATTCAGGAAAAATGCTTCAAAAAATGGATGAAATAATTCCAACATCTTGAAATCATTTTGTCAAACTAAATGTTTATCAGAATCCTGCTTTCACTGACTTAATCAGAAGCAGGTTCGGGTTCAGTATATGTTTTCCTGCGCTAAAAAAAGTGAAAAAGAGTGATCTCTGAAGGACCAATTAATACTTCTAAGTTTATGCAGTTATTTATTAAAGGCTGTTTTCTAGTAAATGCAGTGTGTCTCAATTCAGACAGAATAAAGTCTACTGTTAAAGCTGCTTAAAAACCCACATCGTACAACTTTATTTTCCATTTTTTGCTTCTCTGCCAGGCTCACAACTGCTTGAGCTTTACTTTTCCCCCTCTTGCATTGTCTGAGACTACTTTTCAGAGTAATTAAGTAAAATGCTAAATTGTATCAAAAGATACATTTTGAGAGGAAATAGATTACTTGGTAAGAAGATGTTTTAATTTACTCTTCACTGTTTGTTTAAAGAACGTTAGCATGATTCCAAGCTCCTGAGCAAAAACCTGAAAACTGGCAAGATGGATTTGCCTTTTATTCTGCTTTGGCTACGCTTTAAGTCTTTGAAAATTGGTATTTGGTATTTACACATGCTTAGTGGATCATTTTAGAGGCTTACTGGAAAAGCCTCTAAAACATCCCATTTGCACAGAACAGCCTCCCAGATCCCTGTAGGCGTCCACTCCAATCTGGATGTGGACAACCCCAACAAACTGAAGTGGGTTTGTATCAAAAAGATGGCTGTGTGTGAATCCCGGGCCTTTCGCATTTTGTTCCCTGGCTTGAAGCGACATCCGCTCAAGGCTTAACTTAGGTTCAGAAACGGCTTAAGGAACAGTACCCAAAGACAGAAATTTTCCCCCCATCTTTACAACGGCAGCTGAACTGAACTTCTGGTGCATCCCGGACCACTGGAGTGCGCAGCTCAGCACCATAACCCAACCTCGTGTAGGAAGGTTTAAGTATGGCTAATTGTGGTCGCCCAATTTGACAACTGCATCACTGTATTTTTTTATAGCTTTCGTCTGTATTATTTTAAAGGTAAAAAGTTCAAGCCTTGCTTCTAGGGTTGTGTTTTTAAAATTCCTGTTTTTTTTTTCTCTAATTACAATCACATATTCACTTGTGCTGCTTTTCTTCAGCATAATTAAAATCTATTTCCAGAAAATCTGAGTTGTTATAACTCTTTTACCCATTTGCATTTCCAATTAAAATACTATCAACGTGGACTAAGAGCTGGGTCCTTCCACAGCTCAAAACTCCACTGATTATTAAGGAATTCTACAAGTAGATAATATTTAGATAATTTTCTTCTTTAAAAAGATCATGTTTTAAAATGTTAGTTTTTTGCTACATAATCTGCTTTTACTGAATTTCACACCTTTTTACTAAAGTGTGTGTTTACTAAGTGTTTACTAAGTTTGAAGATATGAAATAATTTATCAAATATTTATAGAAATCTTCTAATGTGAAAAAAAGTACTTTAAATCCTAGTCTAGACAGAACATTTTACAAACACTAATTCCTCACTGTGCAGCATTTGCAGCAAATCCAAACCAAAAGAGAACTGAAAGAACAATTAGTTGAAGGCTACTAAAATTGAATAATTTAATTTAGTTTATAAATTAATCAGAACAAAATTCTTTACAAGTATTTAAAAGGATTTTTCTTTGTAAAATTCTCTACATAGTTTTCTTTAGTAGAATCTTTACTGAACTTCTTTGTGGGAAAAATCCACATTATCTGGAGGGCGAGGGGTTTTTTGTTCATTTTACCCTGCTTTTCTTACATTCCTCCTGCTGTAACCCCAGTTCTTGAATATCCCAAACTTTCTCACAGAAACCTGGAGCCTGGTCCAATTAAGATGTCAGCTACCTTGGAGCTTCTGAAATTAAACAAACAGGGAATTTCCCTTTATTTAAAATTAACTTTTAGAGCAATATAAAAAGTTGGGTAACAGATCTGTTCAGACTCAGCTAAATCTGTTTCCTACTGCTGTCAGCTCAGCTCTCTGACCAACTACAGAGTTTTGAAGAAAAGTGGGGTTAGTTTTCTTTCCATCTCCCACAGAATTTTTTTTTAGCCAGATCTTTCAGCCGTGTTCTGGACATGACTATTGAGCCCACCTCTCCTCCATATGCGGTCTGAACTAGCTTATACAAGCCTTTCACTCCGACAAAAAAATCAGAATGGATGCGCATACACAGATGTCATTAGTCCTATAAAATCTACTTCAAAATGTGCAACACAGTTTAAAACAACCAATAACAACAGATATATCACATTTATAGAGGGTTTTTTTCTATTTTTTTTTTTAGACAACTGGATTTTACGCCAGGGAGTTTTCATGCTTACCTGCACCTACACAAACCGTAAATAATGCAATTAAAAAGCAGTTACACCAACCCTTCAGCTGTCCTCAAAGACCACAGCGGGCAGTAAGAAAGAAGGCGGGGAGAGAGGGATTCTGGATGATGGGCGGGTTTCAAGGGAATACACACACGCATACAAAGACATGTATGCTAACACGCAGCTACATGCAAACTTTTAATAATTCTTTGGTGCTAAATATCCACACACACATGTGTTAAGTGTATAAACGCACAACAAAAACCTTTCCAACATCTTTCAACCAAAGACTTTCACAAATACCATAACACAACACACAGCCGAAGAACGCTTCCTCAAATGAGTAACATTTCCAGTCATTACACTAACCCTAAAATCCAGGTTAATAGTGTTTTCTTCTCCAGGTGCTTTTATGCTGTGTATGGAAGCCTTTGCCATTTTTTTGCCACTGTAAAAGGTAATGAAGAAAAAGCAAAACCGATGAGACACGTTTACTCTGTTGAGATGACTGCCTCTCTTGTTTTCCCAAGCTCATCAACTCCTGCTGTGTATCTTCTCAAGCTTAATAGATGCCCAAAATAGCAGATCTTTTGCTATTCCCGGCACAATCTCGCAAAAGCATACCCCTCCATCATGCGAATTCTGGGAGCCTGCCAGAGAGTTAAAAACAAATAATACTGCTGGACGCTAGCAAGACCTCCTTTCCACTCTCCTTGAGGCCTCATTTCTTGACTTGTAAAGTGATCTGATACAGTGCTAAGAAGCAGTAAAAAATGTCATGTTATACGGATAAAACCAGCAAACACTCTTCAGAGTTTTATCTTATTACTTGGGGTTTTTTAACAGTCTAGAAAACAAGTGCTAAACTTTTTGCAACCATTTACGAGAAGGTGGATTCTAGCTACATAATTTCTGTTTCTCATGGTTTTGTAAGTAAGTAGTGTGCCAACTTTCATATTAAAAAAGTAAGAGAAAGAAGCAAAACTAATGCCGCACTGATATCCCAAAAAATTACTTATCCTCTGTCAATCTAACCAACGTATAGATAGAGAGCATCGCAGGGAGGAAACCTTAGCGAAACGAAGAATTGCAACATTAGAGTTTTCTGCCATGTTAATAAATACCAGAGAGTTGATAAATAATAAAAATGTAATTAAGTTCACCTTTGTAGAACTGTACAGTAAGGACTGCGGTACAGTCCTTATGAACGTAGATGATTAATTACAAGCCTGAGTGTCATCATGCAGCTTCCCAGCGCATGAGTTGAAGCTCACAGGGAAATAGCCTGTGCCCAGGGATTGCAGTAACCGCACTGCGGAGAGGATCCTTCCAGTACAAAGCAACAATAATTTCAGGAAAACTCAAAACTGCCTGATTTTGTTTAACAGCTTTTTGGATTTCAACAATACTGCTTATCTTGAAAAGGATGAGGCTCCTTAGGTGATCCTTTGGGACATAAAGTGGCACTGGTTGTGATTGTATCTCAGTTTTGCTTTCATGCCTGTTGTCTTTCTCTTGGCTATTCAAGCTGTTATTCCAGGAGAAAAAAACCCTCCTGCAGACAGGAGGTGTCTGACAGGCAGCCAGTGTCGGTGCTCGGGATGCACTTGATGCAGAGGGCTCACTGAGAACATGGGCAAGAAGGTTCGGTGACAAAGGCCAGCATTGCAGCGTGCCTCCCGTGCCATTCACAGCTAGACAAAAAGAATTTTTCTCTTGACAACACTGCAGCTTCTTCCCCAGCCCCACTTTCCCATTTCCCCAGTTAAACTTTTGCTATCACCCTCCCTTTTTGACTCTGTGGTACCTTGGGATTCTCCGTGCTTCCTGACAAGTGTCAGACATTTTTTGTTTTCATTAAATTGATGCTTCCCTCTTTTCTGACCGCATGAGCAAATGCCAAAGGCCATAGCTTTTGTTAAACTGGCGCATGGCTATTGCTATACTCATAAGCAGATACTGTTTTACTGAAAGGGATATGTGGATTTCTTCTTCATAGGTCTCATGAGAAAATATGACTAAATACTGTGAAAAATAATTGCTTACAAATTCAAGTTTATTTTTGCTGGAAAACTGACATTTTCTTTTCCTGCCTGAGGAATAAAATGAAGGTGAAAAGGTTAAGTTAGCTCTGGTGATGACTACACACAGCAATGAATTTAGAAGGCTTGGACTGTCGTGCTGTATAATTGCTGAAAACTATTATTTGCTTAAAAGTCTGTAACTATATGTTTTCCCCTGTTTCTGATTGACTGAGACACTTTATTTCAGTTTAACGTCATTTAATGGTGTTTCCAGAAAACCACAGAAAACTGCCTATTCTAGTGTTGTTCAGTTGGCCACAAATTCACATTAAACTACTTTCTCACTGCTTTCTGACTTTTATTGGGGATGAATGTCATCCCCCTGACACAATTAAAAGACAATGTAAAATTAATTTGGATTTCCACACTCGTGGATAACAAATAGAGTAACTTCTAGGAACCAATTCTGGATTCTCCTGTTGGACATGTAGTCCATTTGTCCAAAGTCAACAAGTATTAAAGTGAACAGATAAAAATCGAGACAAATTGGAGGAGGGGGGACACACATGACACTTACTACATTATTTAGCTCAGCATAAACTTCCAGCTCACCCTCTCTCTGCTCAGGAGATTTCGTCAGTTAGAAAACACAGGCCTACACTAGCAAAACAGGCTGGCTGTCACTGAAAAGGTGTATATGGGAAGCCTTTTTTTCTGTATAGCCCCCCATTCCACCTCACCTCCCCACCCTGCAGTTTGGAACTGGTTTGATTTGATGAAGGCAAATGTTGGTTTTATATGGGAAACTATTATATTCTGATGCAATAAACTGACACACACACGAAAAACAAAGCTATGCAGAGCGATATCTTCTGGCCATCTGGATCACAGCCTTTCAGATCTCTTTTCTGGGCTATCTGAATGTGACAACCACAGGTTTGACGTGGTATGATTTTAGTTCAGGGCCTACGCTCCAGGCACTGGAGGAAGTATCTGGCAAGAAGTAATGTGGTGTCTGAACAGATATTTCCTGTCTTCTCAAAAAAAAAAGGCAGGTGGTTGGAGAAAATCACTCCAGGAGCCAGACAGAGAACATCTAACTAATAAGTGGCGAGGAGCTGGGACTGATGGAATAGCAGAGAGAATGGTAGGGAGCTCAGTTCTCTTCGTCCACGTACAGGCTGGCCTATCCTGAACCTGGGCTGTACCAGAGGGTGCCTGAGTGCCAGCTGGGATGCACCGAACCCACGCCTAGGACAGCCCCAACATCACCAATGATCCCGTGCCACAGCTCGGGCTCGGGCACGGGCACAGGCACGTTTCACACGCTGCCACAAGCTCGGCCACGCAGCTCACGGCCCACAGGCTGCATTACATGGTTCCCAGTCCCAGTGTGAACAGAAAATATGCAAAGGAATTCAGTAGGTTAAACTTATGTTTAACCTGCTACTTCAAAAAAGGTGACTAAAGTAGGTTTTGAAGTCATTATGTGAGCATTTAAATAAATCAAAAGCGATAATGACACTGCAGTTCCACAGGGAGCTGTCAAGTATCCAACTTTCATGAAATACAGACTACCCGTTTACAGATATGTAAGATCTAAATGCAGGTCTTTGGATCACAGGGCCACATTTTCAAAGAGCAGTTCACCCAACAGCTCCCATTTCCACTTCTGATCACTTCCAGATGTGATCTGCACTTGCGAATTCTGTGGTCCTTACAACATGATGAGCTGTGTCATAAACAAATAACAAACACTTCTGCGGAGATGGCTGAAACACAAACAGTAAGCCTGCGGCCTTCCCTCCTACGCCACAACTTCTGCAGAACAACTGCTCAGAGTCCTGTCCGAAAAATATACTGGGAATTTCCGAGTCCTTTCTGCGCCTCTAACACACACCTGGTTGGAGGTATGGAACAGGTAACAAACCCAATGACTGGAAAATCTCACTAAGTCTTTCTTTGGTGTTTTTAACCTAATTTGAACAACAAAGGCTATGTCTTACATATATAGGGGAGCGTGGAGATGATCAGCTCTACCAATTACTAGCCTGTTGCCAATCTGTCCTTTATAAGACATAGCCTTTAAAGCCACACTGCTTACTGTACACAATTTCAAAACATTCAGGGAAAACTGAAGGCACTTTTCGTCATGGCACGACAGTCTTATTTTAAGTGAAATGAAGAGAGTAATTTTGAAAGGGCTGTTTGAAGCCCTGATTTCCTACGGACGAGTAGGGGATGCTCTAGCACCTTTGCTCTTGAACAGGAGGAAATGTCCTCTTCCAAACCACATGTTAATGGCAGATTGAGACAGAAAGAAGCATCAAAAGCGCAGAAGGTCCTCCAATCCCTGGTACTCACCTACACACGAAAAAGAAGGATTTCTAGGGATAACTTCATCACTATCTTGCTTTCCAACTACACTTTTCAGAGGGAATGGGATATAATTCCTCATAGTCTTTCCCAGGCTGCTGGAGACTACCAGAAACTTGCTTTTGTGATGGCATGGCCCTTCTCTTTAGACACGATGTAACTCTAAAGTACCCTTCATTCTGGACTTATCTGTGCAGTAGGTTGAGGTATGATTTCAGCAAGGGGGAACATAATTCCTTCCCTTGATCTGCCACATAAACACCACCACCAGTGAACAGGGATGACTGGGATGCCTGGGCCCAGATGTTGGTGCCTGACCCATATCTATGTTATTAATTGCAATATAGTAATAAAAATAACAATTGCAATATAATAACTTCAACTTCATGTAAGACTATTTAAGCGAATCTAAAATTCGGTAATCAGGGGTCAAAGGCTGGGAATTTTCCTGTTGGCTTCAATGGAGCCTGGACTGCACGATGTAAGTATGAACTCATATTTTCATAACAAGAGAGCAGAGTTGTGTGTGACTTTCCCTGAATCGGAACGTCTGTCGTATTTCAAACTAGTTATTGAAATGTGGTTCTTCTTCATCAGGGATTGCCCAAGGGAAAAGAAGCTCTTTCAGGTGTGCTGTATTAGAGTCATCATACCACACTTCAATGTAATTTCTTTAGCCACCAGTACAGGGGCCTTGCAAGAACTTCATCCATCTCCAGAAAGGATGAGTTACGATGACAGACTGGGCAGCATACAGCAGTTGCCAAAAGCCTATATTTTTCATGCTCCATTCAAGCTTCACGTTTTAACGCAAACATTCTGAATCTTCTCTGGGTTTTTTTTTTTGGTAAATATAAAATACAGAGAGTAACTGGCAAGCAGCCTTAACATGGGAAACATTAACACATCTCACTTTTAACAGTGAAGTTCCCCTTAAAAGTTAAACCTGATCTGAACCTTGGCTCCCAAGACAAATATTCTGTAGTTTACCTCATGTGGAGCACATTATGTTTGGCTCCAAAACAGTTTGTGTCAAAAGCAATTATTTCTGTTCTCTAATTGCAGTCACAACAATGAGCTGGGTTTAGAATATAAAATAAATATATGCAACTTTCTGACTGCTTGATACTTTAACTGCTTCAGCATCTGATCATTCCAGTTGAGTAATGCAGTGTAGCTGGGCATAGCCATTCTGGATGGCAAGGTACATTAGATGTGTTGCACACATCCCTTCGCATTTTGTCCAGGATATCTTATCACCTGTACACCTGAAAGAACAGCGAGATTATCGCTTTCACTTTTAATAAGTAATTACATTCAAAACAATTTCTATTATTCTCAGCAAGAGAGAGAATGATGCCCTGATAAATGTGCTTGTGCTGGTTGACCTTTACGATTAGATATAAAATGATTACATTTCATTTTGCTGTGCTTTTTGATTTCCCCAAGTCATTTTATAATTTCAGACTCAAAGCATACACACAGTTTTTATGTACCTTTTTAATTTGGGCTGAAGTAGGTGATTTTTCTAAGAGTCAATAAATATGTGTTGCTGAGGACTCCCGGGCACAATCCCGCTGAATCACCCCCTGGAGCCACAAGAAGGGGCAGGTACCAGCTGCAAATCTGTAACACCTCCAGTTCCAGCCCAGCCTGCGCCCCCCGCTGCCCCCCGCACACACACAGCGACACTAGAAACCAGCCTCTCCGGTGGAAACTGTCCTTTATAGCTCCCTCTGCTAAAAGCCCGGCTTACAGCAAATGATTTGACCTCGCTGTGACTTCTGACAGACTGCCTAGCCTTTAAAAACTCACTAAATATCCACTTCTGTCAAAAGTCCTGAGGAAAAAGCAGGGCAGGAGGAAACAAACTCTGAAGTGCTGTTGGTTTTTAAGTTCACGTACATCTATATTGCAGACTTAAGACTGTAACTTTACTGCATTTAGCACACGTTCCCCAGTGCTTAAGAACGTGGTTTGCAAAACAGGGCACTAAGGTAAGAGATGTTAATAACAACATGATCGCTTTTTTTAATTCAATTATTTTTGCTTCTCACTAAATTTAAAAATATTACTGTTGCGAAACATGGCATAATAATGAAATGCTAAGGAGGATGAATATCCTTCTCTAGTACCATTTCGAGAAAGTAATGAAAAGCACTGCATCTTTGAGAGCGCAGGGGTTTTTTGTGTTTAATTTAATCTACAATAATTAGAAGGAAAATAAGACATAAGCCTGAAATAACACAGGAATAAAACATGATCTTATGTCCAGTCACCTGCCAATTACTTCTACACTGAAAAGCAAATAAAATCCCCCAAACCCTTAAAAATTAAAGTGACAGAGACTCGGTTGTAAATTGAAACAGAACTAAAATGAAAATCACCAAACAGGATGTTCTCCCTCTCTGTCCTCTTCTGCACTCATGCCACACAATAAATAATTCTGCTAAAAAGCCGATCTGTGGGATTGGTTTATTTATTTGGGCACTGTGTATGCCTTTCTCCATAGATCTGCCAAACATACCTTCCCACAGACTTGCTGCTTCAGTCCTGGGCCTCTCTTAAATGGCAGACAAAAATCCCCTATGAATTAGATTGAGACCATCACATTCATTTTCACATTTAAACAAATCCAGATTTGAACTTTGGTTTTCAAAGGTGGACGGCTAGTGGAAGGCAAGCATATTTCATGCTTCAAGGGGAGGTAAAGTTACCTCTGCTCTACAAACGACATAAAGTAATTCCCAAAGAAATTTGACAACAATACAGACTCAGATCACAGTAAATTATATCACTTGGCAGCTAAACTGGAGAACTAAGTCCAGAATTGCCAACAAAACTCAAGACACACATTTGGATATATGGAAAGCTTTGCGATTTCTAAGAGAAAGGAGCCTGCACAGGCATCTTATGAGACCCATAAAGAACCTTATCAGCTGGAAAGAAGTGTGTAAATTCTAAGGATCAGATGAAAGTTTCTTGCCTTTTTTTTTTTTTAAATAAAAGCATACAAAAGGAGAAGATAGAACAGACGGACCATCTGCAACATAACCACATAAAAGACCCTTGGGCAAATCCAAACCCATTAGCAGAAGTGCTTGACAAATCTGCCAAAGAGCCAGATGCTGCTTATGGAGGAGTCTCTTTCCCTACTTGTCATCTGGATCCTCTGACTCCTGTTCCCAGAAGAGGACAACCATTACTGGAGCTCAGACTAAGTTATGCGTGGAGACAGTCGAAGCACAGAATCACTCTCTGATAAGGCTACCTTCCCATAAAGAAAGGAGATCAAGTCTGAAATATTAAAAGTTCTAGCATGTATGTGCGTAATGTATGGAAGACGCAGATGTTAGGAAACAGAAAGCAAACTTGCAATTAGTGTATTTGCATGTGGTCTCTTTTAATATGGATTTTTTTTTTTGTTCATTCTAGTGTTTCCTACATTTTTTTTTTATAATTACTGATCAGGACCTAGTAGGATGGCAAAGAGGTGATTTTTGGCATGTTAAATACTAGCACTGCACGGTGTTACTTACATACTTGCCAAGTACATAGACTGACCGATGGTATTCAAAATGTGTCTGAACATGTTGTGAAATACCTAGCCAAGACCTCACACTTAAAAATACACTTTTAAAAAGTAACCTGTACCAATTGCAGAATATGGCGTTTGGATCTAAATGGCCATTTTTTAAAATGTCTGCATTCTTCTAGGACTTTATGCAACTGGATTGGAAGCGCAAAGGAGGTGGAAGCAAATACTTTTACTATTCAGACTCACCAACGGTAAAACACACTTGGAGTATCCAAGAGGTCAAAGAAGCTGGAACAGAGTCTGAATTAGTTCTCCTGTGTACTGCTGTAATGTGATATGACAGAGCAAAAAATAGACTGAGGGAGAAAGAAAGAAACAGCTCCTTCTCATTATGATTGCATGTGCTGCACCTGAAGAACTAACACTGTCATTTTATGGCTCAAAATCCAGTTCAATTTTAGGATAAGGCTCAAAGAAACGATTAGATTAAGTAAAAATACTTGCAGATGATAACTCTTAGGTTATCATCTTCCACTCAAAAATAGTATTTACCCTATCCCAAGACATTCTTGAAAGTTCAAAAATGTTAAATTCTGATTACTACATTATTTAATACACAAATAAATGCACTCATTTTTTCTCTCTTTGAAATCGAAGAAGACTAGATATACCAAAAGTACCATGACTTAGCAGATCAACAGATTCTGTATAAACTACTCAAAATTTCAAGGTGGGTAGGGAGGAAGAACAGAGAAGGAGAGGGATGTGTAATGAATGCTTGCTCTGAGAGTCAATGCTCATCTTTTAAAGGCCGATCACTTGGACCTTGCCTACTTGCTTTGCAGAGCAGCAATACACTCACTTTATGCAGAAACTAATTTCAGCCAGGCCAGTGAGTGCCAGGCTGACATCTTGGAACCGCTGGCAATCCAAGAGCACTTTGCAGAGAGCTAGTGAATGCTGGCTGGTCTATAATACAGTGTGAAGAACATGCATAAAAGTAAACTTAAATACCATCTATCTATGCAACTGGTTGCATACAGCTCAGGCTGTATGTTGGGCTACCAGTGCCCATGCCATGATCTGACAGAAGCAAGATGTGTCACAGGCAGTGGGAGGACGCTGGCCCGCTCACCCGCTCTGGTATCTGATCTGTCCAAACTAGGTGAGCAATAATGAGGTGCACGCTAAGCCCCTGGGACGGCCTCAGTCCTGCTCTCTCCACACACCTGCACCTCCAGCTAGAGAAAGTGGATGGGGGACAGTGACAACAGCCTTGCAAATAAACTCAAAATTGGATTTAACTGCTGCCATCAGCATATATGTTACATTGTGCCACCGGTTTATCCAGTAGTAAAGGCAGTAGAACAAATATTATCATTTCTGCCTTGTGTAAAAATAGCTGCCACAGTTACCCAAATTATGCTGTGCAACAGCACCCACGTATAAAAAGGATGATGAAGGGTTTAGGAGATACCGATGGAAGAACTGGACCATGCACTGCTGTACCTGTGCTGGTAAGAAGTTGTTCCGAAATGATGACTACTGGATTTCAACGTGCTTTCAAGAACTTTTGATTATAATATTCATGTTAAATTGTCCATGTACCTTTTTTGTTTATAAGTTACCATTCCTGGTTGAAAGTTATTACTATAAGCAATGCTAAATTCTATTGCCTTCTTTTCAGTTCTTCAGTAGTACCTTTCCTGGTTTTAGGTGTTGGGGGTTTTCTTGCTTCTTAATCTCCATTAATATTTAGTTATTGACACAGCCTCAGAGCTTCATTTTTGCCAGCTTTTCCCAGACCTTATAATGAGCACTAACATGCATTTAGGTTGAAGGGCACCCACCCACCATCCCATTGCCTATGATGGCAGAATACAGGTAACAGTAGCTCAGCATGTGTGAGCGTGGTTTCATGGCTGGGGTCTGCTAAATAATTTGCACTCTATCACAAGGCGCTTCAGAAGTCACAATTATGTCAAAACTATTAACTATTCAAATATATGAGGTTGTTCCAGTCCTCCTCACAATTAACCACAAACATTCACATAAAAAAACTTCCTTTCTCTGAAGAAGGGCATGTGGAAGAAAGAATGATGAGATATAGTTTAAAACAGATGTGGATGCAGCAATATCCTAGGAATCACCACCATTGTTCATGTGTAAGCAGTGTGTAAGCTAGGAATTACTCAAGATGATGGAAAATTTTGTCACAGATCAGTCTGGGATAGCTAAAGGGACCAGATTTCTGTTTGCTGGTTGCAAGATACTCTGGTTCAAATCCTCACTCCAAGAAATACGCAATACTTGTACCAAGTGGGATGGCTTTCATAACAGCCTAATGTTTAGGACATTTACTTATATGTAAGCATAAGGTCATACCCACGAATAAATACATATAAAATACCAACTACTTTTTAATGCATATATTTGTGTATTTGTTGAGTGAAAACTTGGAAAAAATAAGCAATCATGAAATATTTTAAGAGTAGGTGGTTCAAGTAATTATTCAATAGGATTTTAACTATTTTCAAAATACGTCTAAGCAAACAGGAATGACAGCACGTTTCCAAGGGACAGAAAAAACATTAAATTAGTACATTGCAGCATGCACTTGCACAGGATTTTGTATTATCTCCTCTATCTTGTAAACAGGACATGTTCCTACCAACAGTTAACAATAAACTCATACCTGTTAGAAGGGCATGTTTCTCTCTTTCTCAGAGACCTTTATCTCATTTCCAGATGTATTAGATTTTTTCTATATTTAAAATCGGTTTTCAATCATCAGTGGTGGTTGTTTCTTGCATTCCAGTAGCACAAATCCATACAAGAAAGCTCTTATCTTTCGTAGTACGTGATGTCAGATAAAAAGACTATGTACTTGCACTTAAGGGTAACTCCAAAATCTCCAAATTACTTCTACTAACACTTCTGTTAAAATCTTGTTTATCCTATGTTTTTTTCCAGTAAGGTGATATAAATTTCAAAAAAGTATTCAAAACCTGTTGGATTTTGTTGCTTTCGTTTATTCCAAAGTCTGACTCACCACTCAGGTTAATGGAAGTCTTAAGACTGACATGATCTGTCATGGGATCACCCAGAGAAAGTATTACTAATATAACAGAAAATATTTTATGCCTGATTTTAACAAAAACCCAGGAATTTGTAACAGACCTGAAATGTAAAAAATATATTGATTTTATTGTTACAGCCACAGGGATCTGTTAATATAAACCATTCAAATACTTCCCTGTGATGTCATCAGTTACCATGTGTTTGCACTCTAAATAGATTATTGTAATTTCT
Organism: Steatornis caripensis; assembly: GCA_013398225.1. Lineage (NCBI taxonomy): Eukaryota > Metazoa > Chordata > Aves > Caprimulgiformes > Steatornithidae > Steatornis > Steatornis caripensis. The sequence goes on from VZSC01011943.1 coordinate 247,417, forward strand.
GTAAACATATCAAATGTATTTTTAGAACTCTTTGGGGGTTTGATCCAGAGCCAAGAAAAACCAATGGGCAGACAGTGACCAGCTTCATTAGGCCTCGGGTAATCAGAAGACTGAATTTCTAAAGTTAACGAATGAGAACATCACCGTACAGCAGGCAGAGNTAGATCATTGTAATTTCTGTAAACATATCAAATGTATTTTTAGAACTCTTTGGGGGTTTGATCCAGAGCCAAGAAAAACCAATGGGCAGACAGTGACCAGCTTCATTAGGCCTCGGGTAATCAGAAGACTGAATTTCTAAAGTTAACGAATGAGAACATCACCGTACAGCAGGCAGAGAGATACCACACAGACTGCTCTAAAAATAGGGAAGACTTGCGCTGCCTGAAAACTACATGCCTCAAAAGACAACGTACATAGCAAGGCAACATACTTCTTCTAGCAACTGTTGTGCAATTGTCGTGGATTCTGTAAGTCATTCAGTTACATGTATCTGCATAGTCATCTCACTAACTATATTATTTTGATTGACTCCAACCGCCTAAGTGGCATGCAGACTAAATACGTGCCTCTTTAATAAGTAACAGATTTGTATAAAACATTCTCTCAACTGCAAGCTAAGCCTGTGTGTCCTAGAATGTAGCCTTTATGAGAAATCTTATTCCACAAAGTAGTTATTTTAAAATTGGAAAATTGTGATACCTTTTTTGCCAGCCACTGTCTTGACTGAGAAGTCTGGGCTTGATCCTGCCAAATATTTCTCTTAGGTGAAGTGTTTATAACTACAGTGGCCTGACTGACATGAATGCTATATTCTGATAGACACATACTATCCCTCCTGTTGACTGGATTTTTAATTCCAGTTCCCAAAATTACTTGTGGCAATCTTTCAATTTCAACTTTACTTATTCTGTCTTTTCATAGCAGATCTGTGTTGCCGTATCTGTTCCTTTTTATAGTTTGCCCCAAACACAAGAAATACTAGCAGCTAGTCACAAAGTGTTTTTTTCTAGCTAAAGAATAATTTTATTATTGCATGTATTCCTTTCTGGAACTGAACAGATTTGCAGAAAAGCAGAACTTGTAAAATCAAAATAAATGCTTTCGTTGCCTTTGCTCATATTGTATATCTAGCTGGTCTTGCAATAAATCAGCTGTGCCACAGGTGATTGTTGGTGGAACCTGCATGGTTGCTTAGGAGAAGAGGTATACAGTAGGCTGTCTTCACAGTCAGTAGAAAGAAGATCAGATAAATGGCATCTCGGATGTGTCTACCTTACACATATACTTCAGGGTGAGATGAATCTCACCTTCAGAGTCTAAAACAGACAGAGTCCTCTCAATATCTCATTTCCTCAAATGAAGCCCATTTATCACATCATTATGATCTACAGATCAGTCAGTGTAGATATACAGTGGAGCTACGTTACTCTTGACTCAGAAAAGCATTTAAATTACCCTCTAGCCAAGATAAGCTACATATGGTTCACAGACAACAAAGCCTTACCTTCTAAAAAGCTTTTAAGACGTGGATGAGAAGAAAATGAGGGAGTGTAATGTGGCTAAACAACACTTATGAAAGCTTGGTAGTCTGAGCTGGCCCATTTTTACTGCACAAACAATATTTTTTTTTTATTATAATTGCTGAAAATTTAATGGCAATTTCCATAGCTATTGCTGGCTTTTCTTGCTTGGCAGTTCAACCATAAAGCTCCTCTTCACCATGTAACAATAAACATCTGTTCTGCATCTCTTGAACTGCAAATGAATGAGAAGGTATTGCTGGTCTCACCCTCCTAGTAATGGGTATACAGAGGGCCAACTGTGTTCAAACAGTCATGTGAAAGCCATGACAGCTTCATCACAGAATCTGTCAGATGACTGTAAAACTTGGATTTGCGTTGAGAAGTTACAATGTTAGATCTGATAAATATGGACAATTACGTAGTATTAAAATAAAGCCAATACCTGACTGAAAGAATCAACCATCATCACCATCCTGAGATAAGACTGTGAAGGTCTTGTTGAGGGAATTAGTCAGTGAAAGAGAAATCTTGGGTGTATTTTACACAGTTCGAACTGCTGAGAACGAAACACTTTTGATCATGTTTGTCCAGAATAAGATGCAGAAGACACACGTTCTTTTCCTTTTCATTTTTGTTATACGTGGAAGCACAAGGAAACACTGTCCAGTAATGCACTCATGCAGTATTAGCGTAGCTTGGCTACAGTAAGTACAGTGAACATCGTATTCACAACAGTGCCCACACACTGCAAAGGAAACAAACCTTGGTCCAGTGAACTGAATGTGAAAACCGTGGTAGCTCTCAATACCATCTGTTCATGGCATTCAATACTACCTACTCACTTGCGAAGACATTAATGAGAGTAATTGTCTCTGGACATGTACATGCACATGCACTCTGCATCCTGACCAATGAGTAGGTATCAAAATGAGACCAGCGAGGAAATATGAAAGCCCATTTCTCATTCAAAAGTTTTAAGAGACTTCAAAAGTTTTAAGAGACTTTTAAGATGAAGAAAGAGAAACAGGAATCTCTATCTTTTGAATCTTACTATGTGGCGCACTTTTAAGCAGTGTGGATGTGGAAAAACAGAACAGCAGTCATCTGATGAACAGCTGCGATCTACATGAAGAGCCTCACTGAAACCCATACTAAATTGAACTACTGGAGATAATTTTTAAAGACACAAAAAATCCACTCTGTGATTTTTTGGGCAGTCTGTTTATCTGGCAGCTGTGTCTGTGCATATGATTCAATATGTACCAGCAATCATTATTGGTGAATTTGTAGTTCAGTAATACATAGTAATGAACTTTATTTAGCTGATACTAACGCAATAGTTATAATACCTCTAATTACACTCTTCTTAAAGAAGATAAAGTTTTAAAAGGGAATACTTGCTTAAGAATGGCTTCTTTTCCCTTTCTTTTGCTTTTATAAATTAAAAAAGAAAGTATATAAAGGAAAAGAGAAGTCAGGAAGAAGGAATATAGCATGAGATATTGGATCCACAGGTTTGTAGTAACAATCATGCAAGAAGAATGGAGGACTTCTTACTCCATAGGGCTTAGCTTTAACTCACCAATACAAAGTTCCATTGCCCTGCTGTGAGTAAACAAGTAATGTCTTTTTGACACCGCTACGTATTTTTGCAAGTTAATTTGTCAGCTAAATCTCATCCCAAGCTTACAAAGCTTATTGTCAAAATCTTCAGGTTTTCCCTTTTCTCCATGTAGATATCATCTTCATAATATAAAGATCATGGTTTAAAGAGGGAAGGTGTATGAAATATATGGCCGTTTTCCTTTACCCTTCCAGGAAAAAAAGAAACTGTGTCTCAGCCGTCAGAAAAAACTCCTCATTCTTCTGCAGACTCTTCTATCCTCTCCATAGATTAAAAAAGCATGATTTTTTTCCTATAATCAGTAGACTTTGAGGAAGCAGCAGAAGACCGTGCTCAACTTCCATTTCTAGGGACTTCCTCTCCCTTTCCTCATTTCTCTCTAGTTCATTTTATAACCTAGCAAACCCAGTATTTGTTGTGACATCTCAGTTCCTGCTGTGACTTTGGTCTTACAGTGGAATCTCTGGCAGGTCTGGTGGGAAGGGAAGGAGGATTTGGGGGTAGCAGAGATGCATTCATCAAGTAGTCTGTTGTCTCAAGGGAAGATGCTGTCCTAGGATGTGCAGCCAAACCGAACGTGCTGTACTTAAGAGTGAGCAGGAGTCTGGGACTCGGTATTTATCACAGAATCACACAGAATCACAGAATGGTAGGGGCTGGAAGGGACCACTTGTTGTGGTTTGAGCTCAGCCTGCATCAAAAAACCACGCAGCTGCTTGCTCACTGCCCCCACATCCACACCCCCCACCAGGACGGGGAGGAGAATCAGCAGAGAAAGGGCATCCCTCGTGGGTTGAGATAAGGACAGTTTAATGCAACAACACAGAGAGAGAAAGAGAAGAGAATGGTAGCAATAACAACTATAACGCTAACAAGAGAGAACACAAACGAGTGATGCGCAGCACAATTGCTCACCACCTGGAATGGGAACGGAGCTGCCCCGTGCCCTTCCCGGCCTCGCTTCCCCCCTTGCCCAGCCAGCCCCCCAGTTATATACTGGGCCTGACGTCAGTGCTATAGAATACCTGCTTGGCTAGTTTGGGTCGGCTATCCCCCTTCCAGCTTTCTTGTGAAAATTAACTCTGTCCTAGCCGAAGCCAGGACACCACCGGAGATCATCTAGTTATCATTTTACCAGACTTCAGAATCGCACATGTTTCACTCATTCCCGCAGCAAGGCCTTGGGTATGAGGCTATAAGTGTAGCTCACAAGCCTTAAAATGGCTTATTAGATTATCTATGTAAAAAGGGAGCTCGTTAATAACTGCAAACAAGTTAACTTTCATGCACTGCACTAGACTTCAGCGATTCTTGTATGACATTAAATTCAGCGTACTCGGGATTGGTACCTTTTTGAAGTATACCCACCATATAAGAAAATTGAGAGCAGTGTATGTTTGTAGGCTCTGAACACAGGAATTTCTCTTCATAACCTCGCTAGTGAATTTGATAAAGGGCCAGAGTGCTGGAGTTGTCACCCATATATGTTACTCCTGCCTCATCCAGACCTGTAGTACAACGGTTGGCAAGTCCCAACCATTTACTAGCTCTGTCTTACACACCAATGGCTCCAGAAAGCTGTAAGCATTTTGTATGACTGGATGGCTCAAGCTCACTTGCAGGGTGAACTTGATTTTCATTACAAAATCATGAAGAAAGAATGCCATAATAATTGATACAGCCACAATACCACAATGATTAGGTATAATACCACCATTTAGGTATAACATCTAAATGTTTGGAGATAAGAGGAAATATTCACAACCAGTTCATAGGGATTTGGCAACATAACTCCCAAGAAACTTTGACAGAATTTGTAAGACAAACTTGTTTGTGAATCCAATTTTGTGACAGAGATACTGAAGAGTCACACGTTTCGTTTTGTGTTTACAACTCATCTATCCCCAATGACTTCAGTTCTTACCCTCAGTTCCCTCTCCATCTATGCAGTTTACCTGTCTGTCAAGATAACAACCATTTTCTCTAAATAAATGCTGGCAAGGTTGATTTTTACTGCACGTATAGCTGGACACTTCTAGAAAGCATTTTTTGATATGCTGCATAGGTTAGCAAATCCCCTTAGAAAAAAATTTACTAGTCACATCTGCAGTTTGAATGTTGCTTTCTAAAAGACAAACCAAGGCCAAGCAAGACAAAGAATCTGCTGATACACACATGTCACTCCAAGAATTCTCCTGACAAAGTTCCCACACCCAATTTAATTACTTCCCTACTGTAAAAACACTTTCCATCTGCATTTATTGTAATAGTTTCAAATCCAAAACCAACAGACTATAAAGCTAGCTAAATAAATGAATGATATTGGCCTTAGGTCCCAAGCCAGGAGCTATTCTGTAAGGCTGTGTGTCTCCAGCATTCATTTTTATGCTGATGTTTCATTTTATGTGCAATGTTTTCACTTAAGCCTTGTTTAGAGAAGAATTACCTTGCTCCAGGCTTTAAAGTTTTATGTGCCGCGCGGTGCCCTCTAGCGCCGCTGCAGCCAAAGGTCTGTCAGAGATTCCCCTGCAAGACCAAAGGCCCATCGCGAATCGAGATCCGACCAAAAAATCCCGCTTCAGGCTGTATACACAGCACTGCACATGCTCGAGCCAGGAACATTAATTCCAACTGTATCTGATACATCCTCAAACTGAGGCTGCGGAGCTTGAAATGAAAAGCATTTTTGTTTGAAAATGCACCTTAAAAAAATGAAACCACCAGATTTAGCCTCCGGACTATTTGTGACATGTGTTCCCTTCTGCACTTGGGAGGAAAAAAGTATCGAATTCCTCAGACTTGGTATGAAGAATTTAACTACAGCTCCTAAAAAATTTCCTGACATGCAGAGGTAATGACAGAACATCGTATTCTGGGTCCTCAGGTTTGCTGCAATATCATAGTCTGATGACACTACATCAGACTATGGACTTACAGACTTGCGATGTAACAGTCTCATTTGGACAAGCAAGACACTTGAAAATATGCACATGCACAAGTGTTTGGCTAAGCTGGGATTCTCCATGCCGTCAAAGTACTTGGAAAGAGCTTGACCTTCATAATAAATTTTAATCCAAAGCAGCAGCACAGCGGGTGATGCATTTTTCATTTAGAAGTTACTAAACGAGGACTGAAGGGCAAAACATGCCTCCCCTGAAGACCAGGGAAAAACCACTACTGACTTCACTGGAAGCATATTTGGACATTGAATTTTGTATTCCCTTACAGATGTTCAGTTCTTACCAAACTAAATGAAAGATGTATTAATAACTGACATGAAAAGCTAATCAGAGAAAGGCAGATGGTGCACAGCACAGCCGAAGCCTCAGATATTATACCGGCCTTGGATATTGCAGGTGACCCTCAGAGGATCTTGCTGCAACAGTGGCACAAAGACATAGTTAAGGATGAGATTTGGGGGCAAACCTTGAATTACTTCGCTTTTCTGAGTTTTAATCACAGAATTGTGATGTCAGGTTTGTTTTCTGGCTCTTCCCTCCCAATTCAAGCTTCGAAGTTTTTGTGAAACTGAAATAGGTCTTCTAAACAGAAGCAAGGCAAAGACAAAAGCACTTCAAGCCACAAAAGAAGGCAATAATCCATTGTTGCACAATAGCTTACTAATCAACAGGAAGATGCACACTTGATGGCACATCTGAAACAAACACTACTTCATCTGCTCAAAACTATACAGACATGTATATATATGTGCAAAACATGGAAATTAAATCCATTTTTCCATGTACATGTAATTAGCAAAGACTAATTGGAAAAGTGTCTTTATAAAGAATGGAAGGCCTCTTCTGAACTTAGGAACACGGTGACGTGTTTTGTATAAGTGAAAACAAAGAAGTTTTGATAAAGGTGAATTTTCCCAAATAAACTATATTATCAGTAAACTTCAAGACTCAGGTATGCAGGAAAAGGATAAACAGAACTTCCCTGCACTGTTTAATAGGTTTTTTTTCTTTATTGATGATGACAATTCAGCGCTATGGCACCCTCTAAACTTGACCACCTAGATGCTAGCCTGCATCTTTAACTGGGAAAAGGGAAAAACTCTTCCAGAGTGAAAATCATTAAAATTAATCCAATCATCTGTTCTTTGCAAAACAGGTCTGTTATGCTCTGATTCTACGTGTGTGTAGCACTGCTCTGCCTCGCGTCCTGCCACTGTGCTGCGGTCAGTCGGTGTTTGCCCTTTGGTACCATACCTGGGATTCTGCGGCTCTGAACCATCTGACTCTGTACACGGTTTCTTTACCTGCAAAAGCAAATGAGTGCCAGTTACTCTCACGTGAAACACAACTTCTTTGCTCACAGTTCATGCACTTTACAGCACTTAAAGTGGATCCAGCTCTGCTCACCATGATCTCTATAAAATACTTCCCACATTTTACAGCAGCAGTATGCAGTACTAAATAGTGTGTTTCATTATTATCCCATGAACAGCTGCCAACTGTACTTCCCCAGGCTCCATTACTATGTAAAATGTTCGGCTAAAATAGCTTGGGAGTAGTCTAGCTAGGAACAAAGAAACCAAAGAGCCAGGTTCCCCGCTTTGAAACGAGAAAGTCATACTGTTCAGTAAGCTCAGTAAAGAAATGTTTTACCAATTGATACTGCTTCTGTTTCCTGCTAAAGCTCACAATAATAAACACCAGATTCTGGGGCAAAGTGCACTGTTAGCTAAATAATTCATACATTAATTTTCATTTTGTAAATCTGCTAACTGCATGTTAACCGTATTTTCCTAGTGTGTCAAAGAACACATACACCATTTCAACACATATTTGCAATATACAACTACATAAAAGGTATTTCAACTTCCATATTAATCTTTGGAAGACATTGCTGTTAGCTAATTAAAGTGAAAAAAATCTATCACTTTGAAATAAAAATAGAAAATTGTTCTCTTGCAGACTAGGTATCTCCTTGGGATCTTCAGGATTTCCTGCAAAAATTTAATTGCACCTTCAGGTAATCTGAACTTTTTGTACTTTCAGTGGAGAAAAAAACATTTTACTCACTTGTGTGCTAATGCAGAATCCAGGGCTGCATGGAACATTTCAAAGCTCCATTTTTAAATCCACGTAGAAACATCATAGTCACTCAGACTCACTTGATCATAGAATCATAGAATGGTTTGGGTTGGAAGGGACCTTAAAGACCACCTAGTTCCAACCCCCTTGCTATGGGCAGGGACACCTTCCACTAGACCAGGTTGCTCAAAGCCCCATCCAACCTGGCCTTGAACACTTCCAGGGAGGGGGTGTCCACAACTTCTCTGGGCAACCTGTTCCAGTGTCTCACCGCCCTCACCGTGAAGAATTTCTTCCTAATATCTAATCTACATCTACCCTCTTTCAGTTTAAAACCGTTACCCCTCATCCTATCACTATACGCCCTTATAAAAAGGGCCTCTCCAGCTTTCTTGTAGGCCCCTTCGGGTACTGGAAGGTTGCTGTAAGGTCTCCTCAGAGCCTTCTCTTCTCCAGGTTGAAAACCCCAGCTCTCTCAGCCTGTCTTCATAAGAGAGGTGCTCCAGCTCCCTGATGATCTTCACAGCCCTCCTCTGGACCCGCTCCAACAGGTCCTTTGAGTGCGACCATCCAGCCAATTCCTTATCCTGTGATTGGTCCATCCATAATGTTCACGTCTCTCCAATTTAGAGACAAGGACACCATGTGGGACAGTGTCAAATGCTTTGCACATGGCCAGGTAGATGATGTCAGTTGCTCTTCCCTTAACCAGCAATACTGTAACCTCAGCATAGAAGGCCACCAAATTTGTTAGGCATGATTTGCCCTTATGAAGCCATGGTGGCCATCACCAATCACCTCCTCATTTTCTGTGTGCCTTAGCATAGTTTCCAGGAGGATCTGCTTCATGATCTTGCGGGGCACAGAGGTGAGGCTGACTGGCCTTTAGTTCCGCAGGTCTTCCTTTTTTCCCTTTTGAAAAATGTGGGTAAGGTTTCCCCTTTTCCAGTCAGCGGGAACTTCACCAGACTGCCACAACTTCTCAAAAACGATGAATGGTGGCTTAGCAACTTCATCCACCAGTTCCCTCAGGACCTGCGGATGCGTTTATTGTGATGGACACAATACAAAGAACACTCCCATTACAATCAGCAAGTGCTCAGTGACAGTTTTGGGGAATACTTTGCATCAAGAGACTCTTCTGTAATTTTTTCTTACTTAAAAATCATTTCTGAGAAAAAAATTGTGACTGTGACTCACTTGTATTGAAATCATTAGCAAATACTCACCAACTCCCAACAGAAAAAGGTGTAGACTAATGCTAAGTATCTACCCTAAATACCTTACCTAAATGCCGTGCAACATCACTCATACATGTCTGAGCACAAGCCTGGTTTAAAGATGGTAATTTTTATTCTTCATTTGCATTCTAGATACTGAAAAAACAGTATAGTTCCATACATGGTTATTCACAGAAATTAATTTTCAGTAGCAATAATTAACATTTCCCCATGACAATAACTTAAAACTGTCCTTATCATTGTAACAGGTGTCATTCAAAACACTAGAACAGTAGTGAACACAAAGGATCTTCTAATTATGTTTTGATTGATTTTTACTATAAAACTTTTTTCAACCTATCCAGTTATTCAATTTCATCACCACTAATTTTTCTCCTCTTGGATTGTTTCTTCACTGTTCCTACCATGCTACTCCATGGACTTGGTAGTTAAAGTGTGCCACAGAGAGTTGCGATGGTGCAGCAGCTCAACATGAGAGACAGTGAAGTCCCGTGTAAACCCAAAACTCACAGGCATTATCTTATAAGCATCCAGATGCAAACATCATTGCTGTAGTTTCTTGTTCACTACATTGTTATTAAAGTAATGTTAGATCTGAAACACAGTAAAATACTTGAGATATAAGCACATGACTGAGTACCAACAAAAATGCCCACAGTGTACATTAATATACAAACTAGAGAAATACCTATTCAAATTAGTGTCTGAATGTAAACATCACAGGCAACCATTCAAAAAATAAATTCAAACTCATTCAAAGACACTGAAATTGAAACGGCCCTTCCTTGAGAGGAAGTGTACTTTCAGAAGCAGATTGTCTCAATTGAGTTATAGAGGAACTTGGTCAGAAAAATAATATTTTCATTTTACATACAAAATATAAATAAAAACATAATGTATTTTACATTCTAAAATATAATTATGGAATATA